>JAZHFQ010000778.1:1200000-1508153 GCA_038387885.1 Spodoptera picta
AAACAGACAAGTTTTTCTCTTAACCCAATAAAATATGGAAAAATAGACAGTATAGCGAAAGCAATAAAGGTGAAATTCTATCATCAGAATAGTATAGCATGATTTGCTCATGTATCTATATTATGTACTGACTGTAGACTACTTGGGTAATCCGCAAACAATATTAGGGAAATCAGTATCGACCTGTGACGTATGCATAGTAATGGTTGCATGCCAATGGACAGAATATGTTAGTTACGTGATCAAGGTACTAATGTTTGGGTTAACTAAACTAAGTTATGATGATCGTCAATTGAGATTGAAGTTATTGTCTTGATTATTAGGTGTTAGAATCGTTTGTTAATGTGCACAGGGTATGTTCTTTGTCGTGTTGTTTGGATTTCGTTTGAAGACTTTCGGAAACGCACGGTTGGTGCGGTGGCTGGGCAACCGGCTGCCGTGCAACGTGTCGCGGGTTCGATTCCCGCACGGAACAACACTTTGTGTGATCCACAAATTGTTGTTTCGGGTCTGGGTGTGATGTGTATGTGATATTGTACGTTTGTAAACGCACCCACGACACAGGAGAAAATCCTAGTGTGGGACAACGTTTAAAAAAAAAAAAATATTCTGTAGATATAAGTAATCAGATACTTTAAACAATAAATGGCGTTACACAACAAATCATAGATGAATCAGAAAAACGAAACAAATTATATACTTATCTTGAGTGTGGGAATGCCATGCTTCGGCAAAAATGGGCCGGCTCGACCAGAGTGATACCACGGCCTCACATAATACCGACGTGAAACAACGCTTGCGTTGTGTTTCGTCGTGTGATGCCCAGTTACCCTCCCCTTCTCAATCTCCCCAATCCCTGAATCCACAACGATCCTCAAACTCCTAATCCCCAAAAGGCCGGTAACGCACTTGTAACGCCTCTGGTTTTCCAGGTGTCCATGGGCGACGCCGATTGCTTACCATCAGGTGATACGTCTGCTCGTTAACCGGGTTATTCCATAGAAAAAATAAGGAGATGGTCGATTTTCCGAATCGCTTCAAATAAATTTTCAAGATTTTCTTCTTTGTTATATTCTATTATTCCTTTTTTAGGTATACTTCCATTTTTGTAAGTCTATTCTCTTCATTTGTAGTTTTCATGTCCCAAAATAATGAATCCACCATTTATAATTATCAATACCTATGTACCTACACTAATATCGTAGATAACAGATATTAGCAACAAAGATTCAATGAGTTGACACCGTAACATTATTGATTAGTACTTTGTTTAACTATTTATCAATGTTGCGTATTCCTAAATGGATATTATTATCAATTTATCTATACATAGCTAGTATCTAATCTGGTTGAATTGAAATATGGATGTCTAAAGATGTAAGTTTAATGGAAGTGCCTCTTTAGCCAAAGAGCTAAACAAACATCCACGATAAGTTTATCGTTGAAATTGTCAAATAAACTCCTTAAATTCAAACGGATAAATGAAAGTAAATAATGACAAAAAGGATGAAACTGGGTCATTAACACGTGAGCGACACCTCTAATGTTGGTAACTTACAACTAGGATAACACGGTTCCATTAGATGCGCCATAAGTTTGATTACCGCAGCCAAATTTTTGGCTAAACAAAAATGTACTAACCTTAACTAAACTTATATAAATATTATTTAGCTATCGTACCTGCTATAAAAGCATACCTTACTTATAGTACCAGTTAAACAATTTTAATTTTTTTACTTAATAAACACCAAGTGATGATAATCGCAAATGTATTGTTGTGTCATCGCCAGTGACCAAGAAGGTAGGATTACCTTCAAAAATAAATCACTAGCTAAATATAACTTCACACCCTTTATACCATAAATATAAAAACAAAAGCAGTAAGTGTAGTTTATGTACCAAAATTGTAGCTTTCATAAATTTTATTTTAATCTAGAGTAAAGATTAAATGTAGCCAATTTGCATGCCAACAATGGTAAATGTGCTGATCTAAATATATTGTACGTAACATTTATATCATGTACCACATTGAGCAAATAAAAAATGAAGAAAAGAAAATACAACACCGAAACTACGTCCAAGCCACATCTAGTTTCCACACATGAACGTATCTTTCAATCCGCCGACAGACGGGGGCCAATCGAATTATGTTCCCATTATTATTTGGGGACGCTTTGCAACGTCATAACAGGGGTCACATGTGTAGTCAAATCTGCGAACAGTTTGGGTATTAATTAGGAAACCAATTTATACATTGCATACGTAGTTTGGTACCTGTTTAGATAGTGGAGGTTTTAGGGTTGAACGTTCATATTTGGGGTCATAAAATATCTAAGTAGAGTTTGATTTTTACTCAAATTTATTGGTTGTTAATACTAATATATATAACATCACGACTTTTATCCCCGAAGAGGTCGGCAGAGGTGCACATTACACTTAATGCCACTGTACAATGTAACACCCTCTTTTCACTATTTAAGTATGATATGAGACTTATGTAGGTAATAGGGGGTGATCCTATTGTCATATACCGGGCAAAATTCCAAACTCCATGCCACAAGGCACTGAGTTTTTTTTAAAACCAGTAATACTTTGCCCGACCCGGGAATTGAACCTGAGACCCCTTGTCTGGCGGTTGTGACGATTCGGCTAACATATTATTAATTAAGATTGTATTGAAACTAAAAACCGATAAAAAGTAAGATTTAGGTGAATCTAAACTAATCTAATTTTTATTTCTGCCTACCCTGTCGAGTATTAGTTTGTCTTACATGCCAAATTACTCGAGAGATGAAAAAAGCTACGAGAGAAACCGCGAGCGGTATCTATAGGGTCATGTTTATCAAAATTGATAAACATGACTTTATGCGGTACACCAGGAGACCAAAAGTGCCAAGAAGTCCTTAAAATAATTTTCATTACACACTAAAAATATAAAAGTATTAAAATACAAAAAAAATGGTAATTGCCTATTAGACTTTCTTTACAAATAGATTAATACAATATAATAATGATTCACTATGACAATATTGTAACTAATACCTTAAGTCACCATGTACTACCTCTACAAACGAATTGATGATTAAAGCAAAATATCGCCTGAAACCAACTACGCAATGTTTTTGCCACCCGACTGCCGCGCCAAAGAAGGGGTAGCTTCCTCGGAACCGACCATACGCCCCCGTAAATAGGGACAGACCAGGAGACATTTAATGCGTCATATTCTTTCCCTAACTTTGTTTTATTTGCCTTTGTTCGGTCAAGACTTTCGCAAATTCGCCAAGAAATCGATACAATTCCATCAACATTTTATTATACTTAAATCAATGAATAAGTAAATATTGTACCATCAAAACATACGCACATACATCAGAACAACTACGCAAGTGACATAAATCACCGTTCTACATAACTAAAGCTCGCCCAAAGCGCCCTCAATTAGATTAGTGAATCGAGTAACGCGCAGTTGCGCGACTCTCACCGAAGTAATGAAGAAGTATACCCCGCATCGCGTGCCTACGAACACCACCGATACCGACGTCAATAAAAACAAATATATCACCAAACACAGCAGAAACACCCCCACCACCAACCACATATCGCCACTATACGCCTTAAATACCTTATATAATTACATATCACGCTTCATTGTCGTGATAAATACTTTCTCACAGTTATCATTTACCAAATCTACGCCACTGTCCATTTTAGATAATGGTGCGAGAGGGACGCAGCATACGCAGCGACCGGGAGCAAGAATGGAGAGGATATAAAATAACATATATTATTATAGTGTCCACAAGCCAAGCGGATATTGATTATCTGCCACAGCTGAGAGCCACGGAGCCCCCCGCTTGCCCCTGCCGGCTTGAGCGCCCATAAAACTTATGTTCCCACCGCCTAAAGTACATTTTCCACCCTAAATTGGTGGGCAGATGGTGCATTTTCCTTCTGATTCCCTCCTGAACATAACTCGTTTTTGCAATCTGCGCGATATTCAATATTTGATCTCTGTCTAACCGACTAAACTGCGTGTGACTGCAATATCCCCGTCTCGTTCGAACACATTCCATAATAATTTTCGATGCATTCCCTCGCCATGATTTTCCAGCGAAACTCGGAATGCGATTTTGCTAGTGAGTTCGGTTTAATTTATAAGAAATCGGTAAATACGTTACGCGATCGCTACACATTCGTAAGTAAATTATTGAGCTTTGTCAGCTTTATGTGTAATTATGTAACTTTTATTAATGTCTATCTATTTATTAGAGTTCTTGTTTGAACTTCCTCGATAGCAAAATAAACATGCGATAACAAAGCAGACAGCACCTGAAACGCAATTTAGGTAATTGTTATTTTAGGCTTAATTTATGAATTTGTTTTTAACATAATATGTACCTTTTTTTGTAATTCGTAGAACGAATACTTTCAAAATTCTTAATGTAAAAGTCTAATTACAAGAAAAACGTTTATAGGTAAATTAATTTATAAAGTAGATATTATTTGCATTAAGTTCATGAAAGTCTGAAAAGATACGCGTTTAACTTAAAAGCATGGCATGTCTAGACACTACTAGTGAACAAATTCTGTACTACAAAACTTTTCGTGGGGCAAGGGACTCCCTACATTCGTCTTACTGCGCCTGTGTGCGTCGGCGTAACCTGTGAAAAATTGCTTTTAACTATGTGTGCGCGTCACACAGATGGAGAAGTGGGTGAAAGGGGAGGGGGTTGTGTGTGTGTGTGCGGTGGGGGCAGGCGAGAAAGGGGTCCGAGTCGTGAACTAAATAGCTTAGTGTTAACACATATTGACATCAAATTTACCGCGATGTTATCATTTATTCAGGTAGCAATGCTCAGCTCGTTGTTCTTTTTGTTCACTTTTCAATACTTTCACTTACGCAACATTTTTATACTAATTTACCTCTTTTGCTCCCAGCCTGTCAACGATTAATTATTTTTCTGGCGTTTGTTTAATTTTCGTTGACTTTTGTGTTTTATGAATTTAAATTGCTCGTTCAAGCTTAGGTATATTTTTGCTGTCATTTTTTATGGCCCCGAAAATGGGAATGGCTGGCTAAGGTATTTTATTTCGTGTTCTGTTATACGTTCAGTACATCAGTAACTAAAGCACCTATTTCTAATAAAATTGTAAAAAGATTGTTGCTTTATAAGTTCAATACTATTTTTTTATAAGTACTTAGGTACATTGAAACTAACCTAAACAAATCCTATTCTGCTATCTAACTGCAGAAAATTGCATTATAATCAAATTGCTTCTTTTTTACCCCGCATATGGAACATTAATTAATTCACTCTCCCCCTACAGTGGACAGTTAGTAATCCAAAAAACTACGAAACTGCGGCACGTGACATGTCGCCAACGTTCGTCCATTGACAGATTTTTCTTTCTTTTTACCGCGCGTCGCTAGTTGGCGCCACTGAGTTTATTTGGCGGTGCAACATAACAACGTAACTCTTAAAACTCTCTTACTTTATTACTCCTCGAAATTGAATGGCTATTTTCTAAATGTTTATCAATTGGCTACAATCTAAATATTTTCCAACCGAATTCAAACAAAACTGACTTTTATTGATAAATCAATTAATATCAGAATAGGTAATCACGTGAACGCCAATACTGTTAAAAATGTTTATTAAAACTAATACTGAAGTTTGAGCAAACATTTTTCTATTACATTAAGCAACAATATTTGCATAATGCAATAAAAATAAATAAAAAAACAATGACGAAATTTTGCAAATACTCCACTCCATTACGAACTTCTCAACTGTGGCTGCAAACTTGCCGTCATAATCTCCCCTAAAATGCCATCGAGTAACTTGTATAAATGCTACACAATGCAATTTATACCCTTCCTCTACCATAATAAAGTTGGTTTTCAATCATGGTAGGGGTACTCGGAAATGTATCGGTTCTGTCTGACATAAATATGAGTGCAGTAGTGACAAGAAAAGTTTTGATATGAGATATTGGTTTAAAGTTGTGTTTGAAAAGCTTTGATACGGCAATCTATTAGTTTTATGTGAAAAATGTGGTTTCATGGCGTCGCTTATCATGTAGGGAACAATATAACTAAAGTTGGGTGAGGAGGCAAGTTAGTGCATCTACGTTTTAAGCAAGTTGGGTGGAACGATGGTGGTACTCGGTGGTAGTAGCGCCTAGTATTAGAGGCGCTATGTTTGTTCCAGCGCTCGGCTGACTGAAAGTGTATGAGTACCGTACAGTTTGTCGTGCACATGATACATTTAAATCCTTGTATGAAAATAAAGACAATGTTGATTACAGTATACTTTTGCTGTTGATTATATAGATACATTCAATAATATTTGTTTTCTAAGGTATTTTTTTTTTTCAAACATCGTTGCCCCACACTAGGATTGTCTCCTGTGTCGTGGGTGCGTTTACAAACATACAAGTTCACATAAACATGACACTTAGACCCGGAACAACAATCTGTGGATCACACAAAGATTTGTTCCTTGCGGGAATCGAACCCGCGACACGTTGCGCAGCAGCCGGTTGCCCAGCCACCGCGCCAATCAATATGTAAGTATACATGCATTGAAGACACCATGTTAGTAGCTGATTACGACGTCATAATTCTCAATTAATTACTATAATGCACTAGCTTCTGGAAGCGGTTTCGCCCGCGTTCCCATGAGAATAAGAAGTAAAGTGGCTTATGTGTTATTTCAGACCATAATCTAGGTACCCCTGTTCCAAATTTCATCTTAATCCCTATAGCCGTTTTGACGTACAGTAACAAATCATGTGGTTTCGGTGTCAATAAAACACAAAATCTTCATCTGTCAAAAGGATAAACAGATGGCGCTACGGTCTCTTTAACTCATGAGATTTGGCATAAAAATGCTTTAAGTCGACTTAAAACTAGTTTTAAAAATAAAAATCAAAGCATCACATTTCAAACTTGCTGTCATATTGCTTCGTTTGTATATTGACCCAAATAGGTCGAGAACCAACTAGGGCGGCTGACTAAATTGTTTTGATGTATCGATGACGCAATAGCCCATTCAGGTGAAACAGTGACAGCGTAGAGTGGACCGTCAGTTATTATGAACTAAAAATATGGAGAAAATTATGTCGTACAATCGGTCGAAGGTCGCCCAATGAAATTTTTAGCTTGATAACGTTTTTGTTCTGTTATTCTAAATATTCTACTACCGTTTCCATAAAAGGTACTTGGAGCACTTTAACATATTTTTGATTGAAAGATTCACATCTACTAATAAAGTAAATAGGGAATGTTGAGTTGACGGCCGCAACGGGGTCTTAATGAACTTGTAATAAAATTATTGGCCACACACAGGGCAGCTCAGGCAACGCCTCAGGACGAGTTAACCTGTTTAGTGATGTAACACTTGCACGCCAATAGCTGGTGCGTTATCGATGTTGCTACATTTTTATCGATACATTTTTTATATAATAAAGAAGTTGTCGAATATTAAATAAACAAGCGGTGTTAATAAGGTTCTGGTAAAATAATTTACTACTTAAGCTACGAAATATAACATGACGCTTTGAACATAAAATTGATGATGCATTAAAGCCGAATTTGTTATGGATGGTGATAAAAATACCATCTTCAAAAGAGAGTTTAACCCCATTTCACTGTACGACTCGACTTAATAGCAATTTATAGTCGCCTTAAAATCAGTATTTATATTAAAAGTATATGTTTAAAGCCAAACTTAAACTGTAAACATTTACTATTAAAACTCGCTGTCCATTTCGGGCGTAGTACTCACAACAGGAAAAATAACAGCGTCATTTACTGGGTTTATATCGACATCGATAAACCGACTCCACTCACAGTCAGTAGTATCTAGAGAGGCAAGCTACAATAAAATGTACCGAGCTAGCTACAAGCCTGAGCAGTTACTCGGGTCCCTCCCCCACCCCCCTCTGCCTCACACCATCATGCCATATGCGCAGTTCACTCACACATACACAACACACTCAAACACATCACCTGCAAATCGTGTCCACACATTTGATTATCAATAGTGACGTATGCAACTGTCACTCTGTCGATAGATGCTAATATTGCAAGTCATATTCATTGCAAGTTTATTGGATTATGTAATTCATTTTTATTATGATGATTTTTCTTTTGTTTATATATTTCAAACAAAACAACAATTTTGTCATACAAGTTCTGTATCTGTTCCTGTTTTCTATTTACTTTTTAGTCCACCCATAGGATATTATTTTTGTTATTGAAGTCATATTTTGAATAAAATAAAGACAAAGTGCATTGAAAAGAAAATGCATAGCAATATCAGACTAAAAAAGACGAAGAATATACCAGTCGATTTGTCAACCCTTTATAAAATTGGGTACAAAATAAATGGTGTACAAAATAATTGTAATTGGGTAAAAAAAATGCTTTAACCATATCCATTTTAGTACTGCAAAATAAATATATTAAAATTAACACACCAATCAGAGAGTTGTAAAGAAAATGATTTCAACAAAAAAAGAAACTCAAACTCAAACTCAAAAGCATTTATTTCAATTAAACCATAATTTGGTACTTTTGAAACGTCAACAAATATGAAATATATAATAGTCTGTCAGTCTGTCCGTCAGTGAAGCTAGGCGCTCGTTCCAAAATATCGATTCGAGTGGAGAAGAACGAGCAAGAAACTCCAAGAATCGGCATTCCCCAAACAGCGAACTACGCACTTGTAACCCTTTTTTTGGTGTCCATACGCGGCGCCGATCGGTGCTATACCATCAAGTGATCTGTCTGGTCATCTGCACTAAGATTTTTTGCCATGATATCCTTTTTTCTCTTTCAAAAGATTCAAAAGTGCTAATTCCTGGAACTCCTGATTCAAATTAAATAATATTTTTAATGGATAGTCCCAAGTCCAGCCTCGTTGGCCGAGTGGTCGCAATTGCGACTGTCGAGCAAGGGGTCTCGGGTTCGATTCCCGGGTCAGGCAAAGAATTACTTCGCTTTTTCAAAAATCTCAGTAGTAGCACGGAGTCTGGAATAGTGCGGAGTATATGGCAATAGGCTCACCCCCTATTTCATGGGACTCATTACATAAATAGAGAAAAGTGGGTATTATATTGTACACTGGCATTAAGTGCCGTAATGTACTCCTCTGCCTACCCCTTCGGGGGTAAAAGGCGTGATGGCTTGTTATGTTATATTGTTGGATAGTCGTTGGATAGATATATCGAGGAAGACTATAGACTATAACACAACACACTATGATCAATAGAAGTCGAGCAGAGGGTGAAACCACGTGGCGGTAACTAGTATAGCATAAATGCTCCAGTATAGCGCTGAACCTTTAAAGGAAAATGAGCAGCAGATAACTAAGTAAGGCCAAGTTTAAACGGAACCACGTAATGTTGTTGGAAACTACGAACAACAGTAACGTATTGAGTTTGAAATCTCGGCACAACAGAGACAGGATGTCGGCCAATTACTTGAAGTGTGACTAATTAATTTGTTTACTCTTTATATACTTCTAAAATGATCTTAATACTGGACCCAAGTTCACCAATATCAAAATATAAATTTTGAGGCGGGAAAATCATCCAATGAGTTCTCCCGCTAGAGGTGACGTGAAAGAGAGTATCAGACTGTTACTGACTTAAAACCAACCCGTCCCTACTTCTGCTTGGAGCCGGAGTCCCGGTAACCGGGTCTTCCGCAGCCGAGGTATCAAGACCTGGCCTTATGTATAAAAATTATTCCCTTCAACGTGGGGATGAAAAAAAAAGTTTTTAAATAAAGAACTATTGACTCCCCCTTCCAAGCTTTAAATTAGTGGGCTGACATCATCATCACGCAACCGACGTATCTTACCTTCAGTACCGACAAAGAATATTTTGGTGGCCCCGTCTAATCAAGGTTCATGGTAAATCGATACGAGATAGCTGAATTTACGAGCACTTATATCTTTTCTTATTAAGATTAAATGGATGTCAATAATCCCAAGTAAAGAAATTGCGACAATTTATTGACCACTTATTATCAACAAAGGTCGCGCCTTCAGTTTATTTTCTACACCGAGTGGGTTGTACTCGATGACATCACCGTTACGTGTCTGTACGGCTTATTGAGGAAGGTAGAAATGTTATTTAATTGAGACAGGGTGTTCTGTTTCGTCATCAGCATGTTAAACGTCAATATTGTATCGATTAAAACCACGAGCGAGCCAAAGCATTAAGAGCCCTATGGCCCTTTTTACCAACCAGTCTTAAATTTGAATAAAATCCCCTAACCTAATTTATACAACACACTTAATGTCATTTTTGTTTTCACCAGCCTATAAGTGACACCTAATAGTCTAGGATTAATTTAGGTGCTACGGCACACTAAGTAACTTTTAGTTGAGAGGCGGTTTAGGGATGTATGGTGCAAATAGCTATAAGAGTAATGTGATGTAGTAACTTCTTATAATACTAGTACACTGTAATCCAAAAGCACAGATTTCTCTAGAAAGGCATATTGACAGTCAGTATTTACACCCACGTTTCAACAATTAAATGTTATGAGCTTCGTATAAAAGGGGGCGAACCAATTGCCGTTCACTAAACCTACTTCAAGACCGTTACAATACAGACTGAAAGAAATCTTAAAATTTAATATTACGTATTTTACTAAACCTGGTGATAGAGCACATGAACTCATACTTACTAAATAAGGTAGTCTAGTCAACATAACAGAAATCGATGACAACAAAATTAAAGCTAAAATATAATCCGACATCAGATTCCAAAAATATCCCTTCATAAAAACTTCGAACTGAGCATTCGGCAAATGAAGTTGTTCTACTTAATATTATTTGTTCGCGCTGTCTACAAGCACCTCTCGTTCTGACTTTAATCCTACAGCAAATAATATACAATGACATTGGTTGCTCGTCGCATTCTTTCTGTCTCGGGGTACCGAGGGTACACCCACCCCTAGTAGACGGTTCGCCGGCCGTCTGACGGGTGCCATTCAGTGATAAATCGATGGAGGTGACGAAACACTGAATATTGTATCAATTAAGTGGATTTTAATGAAGCAGCATTCAAATTTAATTTTGTTCGTTATTAGATTAAAGATTAATTTTAATCTATCTACAGCTTTGGAACTTGGAACTTAATAAATCGGGTCGTGATGTCCAAAATTATTAACAGTGCCCGCAGTTCTTTTAACATCTTATAAAAAAAGATTTCCCCTATAACACTCATGAAAGAGTACAAAGCTAAATCTTATCACAAGCTAAATAGTTCAGAACCATTTAAAAAAGTTCCTTCTACTTAATCATATCGTTTTTCTGCCACATCCATAATTTCAACGTTCTTCAACAAAGCTATTCGCGAGTCTGTAAGTGGTCAGCCCAAGGTGACATTATTATAATACAAGATGTTATTCACATAGAGGTGAGCGTATAGATCCATTCATTCACGATTGAAGATTCAAATTTTAGAAGAATTTTAAATCCCTTTATCCAAGTCTATTTAGTAATCGATTTCATCTACTTTATGTTAAAAGGCGATTTTATATTCCCAATACCTCTTTATTCTTATTATCAAGCGATAGATTTTTCTCCCGACCTTTCCCAACTTAGCGTCACCATTTTAGATTGAAGGTCAAGGTTAGTATTTTATTTGGAGAAACCGCTTTTTATCTCAATATGTTCATCAAAATATTGGTAATTTTTAAATATGGTCTTTGGGCTTACAAATTATTTATTGTGATAGTTCTTCGAAGGGTAACCAGAATCATTATATTAGAAGCAGGAGTAGGTACTATAAAGTAACGGTACACAAGGGAGCAATTTTTAAACCAAGATGATCAAGTAACAGTAAGTAATTTGGCAGTCGCCTAGTGTGTTAAAATTAAAAACACTTCACTCTAAACAATAAAAATAAAGTTATCGTATACAACAATATAAAGTCAATCTCTGCTCTAATATATTCTGTAGATATGTATAAGTATTTATATAATGCTCATGAATTTAGCAATACTCAGCAAGAAGCATTTATGACGATCACCATTTTATGACGATGACAACAACGACTTCGTCTCTCAGAGACCGAGAGTCTCGAAGTAGGTCAAATGAAAAATTAGGGGAACATTAAAATAAGGTGGATCCTTTCCAAGGAAATCAAAACATTCTATGTCATTGATTTGATTTTGATTTAACTGGATCAGATCATTTTTTGGAAACATTTGAAGGATTAGGTGGCTTTATAATAACTATCGTGAGACATACTAAATTAACTAAAATCGCGGGTTACTCACGTGAATATACTGAGAAAAGCTCTACTAGTTTCTCTACTAGATTTAGTAATGAGCAGCGTGCACGGTCACGACGACGTAGCGCGTGTTGCTAATGAGGAGGAACCCCTCTGTGGTTCGAAACTAGTAGAGCTTTTCGTTTTTTAGTTAATTTAGATTAGGTGCCTTGTCCATTTATTTTTCTCTGTCCTCATACGTGCTGGTTTACAGGTACCATAAAGGGTTACACACAGTTTTGCAAGCGCGGCAGTCGACAACAACACGAGCATCGCTTTCCACGCTACTGGTCTCCAAGTGTCTTCAATCAAACCACGTATTTTTGTCACGAGGTCTGCCATCTTTAGGTCCTTTCATCGTACGTTCTACCCATCATTTTGCGTTTTGCATCATTTCAAGTACCAAAGATGAAAGAAGTTGAAGCACTCTCGTAGAGGCCACGTCCTTGGGGAGGGACGAAAAGGGAAAGGGGAATCATCGGATTCCGTCCCGGAAAAATAACTTGAAACTGAGCGGGTAGGGCGGCCGCTTAATGATCAAAACGCCTTCAATATTGCGAAGGCAGGAGACTTATCATTATAATTTATTCACGGCAAGCAGCCGAGAAACGTCTTCCGTCGCACCTCCCCAAAGGACTGAAAATTTTGAGAGTCGAATTAATTTACTCTGAAAAAGTTTGATGTAGGTAAATAACAGATTATGCTTACTAAATACTCCTATCCACAGATTTTCTGTTCCATCTTGTTTTCTTGAACACTTTAATTATGGTTAAAACGTAAGCGTAAGGCTTTTGTTTTACTAGATTGATGACAATATTCTCTTTACAACACAGATTACTCTTTGTTCACATTGGAAGGTATCTGACTATTTTTACTAATACTACGTATGTATAACAACCAGGACCGACGGTTTTACGTGCTCCATGGCACGGAGACGTCTCGAGATGTTAAGAGTGGTCGCGCCTCTTTTTCGCACAGTTCCTCCCTTTCTTTGGATAAAGTAGTAAGACTTAGCTACAAATCGCTTCAAGCAGCCATCGCAGTCGGTTGAGCTTACAACAGCTTACAGCTTAAGTATTATTTCATATCTTTTAATATTTCAGTTTCTTTACATGTGATAATGATATTAATTACTAGTCTGTATAAGATTGAAAATCGATTGTAAGGTGCTGTTCCCCGTATCAGTATTCCATACATTACAAAGTTAGCGTCAATAAATCAGTTGACTAGCACACACTCCTGGGAGGCTCTTCTCTAATATAGGCTGTCCCGGTCTATAGATAGCCGCTTTGTCTACAGTGCCTCATCGGTCGAAACTTTCCTTTCCGCAGTCAAACTTAGATCAAGCCTGGAATCTTGGTCGAAAATTGTTTGAAGTTACATCAAGTGTGACAGCTATCACTTTGGTGTGACAATTTTTAAAAGAACATTGGTTAACCGTGGTCCGTCGTTATTATTTTTTACTCGTTGGAGTGGTAGGCAAGTTAATTTTCATTTTTTATAATCAGGCTACATTAAATATGAACCTTGCAGACTTATAAGACGAAATCATCGTCTAAGCAAATAACAACACATTAAAGTGTCAAACACCAAGCGGTCACCGGTGACCGCAACCTATTGTTCTTTAATTGTGTCTATAAATACGGTGCTCGACGAGTTAAACCGTTAAGCTATTCAAAAATAATCCAACTATATCCATTCTATTTACGTAACAAAATCTAAATTACACTAAATTATTCCATTCTCATAAACAATGCAAGCTAAGAGAACAGAGAGGCGTCTTAATTAAACTTGCTCTATATATTTACGTACTCAATCTCACTCGTGGAAGTTAAGAAAGGTTAAAAGGGGGTCCACCCACCCCAAACATTCCCGAATTTTCCAAAGTATCGTTTAATGCAAGTTTATTATCTACCATCTTGGGGCGTTAATTAATTCTTATTTTTTTCAGCAATGTTTTATTTCTCTGATTTTATTATGAAGGGTGTTCGTTTTGTTTGGCTTGTTATTTATTTTTTTTAGTAAGGGATGTTGCAATTAATTGTGTTATTAAAATTCTACATTCGCCTATATAAAACAAAAACATCATTAGAACTCGAGACAAATTACTCCTGTTAACACGTTAAACGCCATGGGGGTCACCGGTGACCGACGTTAGTAGAGGATTTACCTTCAACAGTTTTTTATTGGCAGTCAAGGTCTTAAAGTTAGCATTCGTTTAAAATCAGAACATTTTAAACCAAACAGCATAAGTCATAACATCTGGGCTAACCTCCTTCATAATTAATTACCCTTGACCAATAAGTGCAGTTACCTGTGTACTAAACATAATTTAAGGAACCAATTTCTTAAGAATCTGCCTCGTTGGCCGAGTGGTCGCAAGTGCGACTACGGGGCAAAGGGTCTCGGGTTTGATACCCGGGCCAGACAAAGTAGGTACTACTGGGTATATTAAAATAACACGGAGTCTGGGATTGTGCCCGGTATATAAATTGTTATATTCACACCCTATTACATGGGACTCAGCGTACGGCGCGTCGCGTTCCGCGCGAGCCTCAGAGAGCCATTAGACCACCACATATGGGGCCCAACAGGGCCGATGCCGATTCGGAGTCGCGGAAAACCTAACGGGTTACCGGGGCTCCGCCTCGACGTGCAGGAAAAGGAACGGGTTGGTTTTTAGTCAGTAAGAGTCTGACACTCCCTCCCGCCTCACCCAGGCGGGAGCAGTCATTCGATGATTTTACCCCTTAAAAAAAAAAATACGTGGGACTCATAACAAAAATACCGAAAAGAGGGTGTTACATTGTACAGTGGCATTAAGTGCCGCAATGTGAATGTCTGCCTACCTTTTCGGCGATAAAAGGCGTGATGTTATGTTATGTCTCATAAAACCGTACCACATGAAGCAGTTGAGTCAAGTTCTCTGTCAATCTTCGTTAAAATCCAGAATTGATTTTGACTTCAGCGGACAGTCTTTTGTCAGCGCATAACCATCTTCAGTAAGTAATACCATAGGCTAAGTTTAGAACTCAGTTTCAAGACCACTTAACATTAGATTATAAACTAGATAACAACAAATTAAGAGTCCTTAGCTAACCAAACCCAATAACACGTTGGACCGTAATAATTCAACATTCTATTTCAATTCAGTACAATAATAGTAATTTAATTTATTCACTACAGTCTAAACCGTTTGGCTAAACATTTACCCATTAATGTTAATTACATAATATTCGACTGTATTGTCCCGAAAGATAAACATTAATGTCATAAGTAAGTAGCGGTAAACGATAATCTCAGATCGCTAGTCAACGTACAAGCTTCCTTGTGCGTACTGCTAAGGAGTGGAATTCTTTGCCAGAGTCTGTATTGTACGGAGCCCCGGAAGACTTAACGGGTTGCCGGGGCTCCGGCTCGAAGTGCAGGAGTAAGAACGGGGTGGTTTTTAGTCAGTGTCAGTAAGAGTCTGACACTCCCTCTGACCTCACCGGGGCGGGATAAATCATGGGAAGATTTACCCGCACAAAAGAAAAAAAAACATTATATCCTGAAGGGTATATATAACCTGCGTGTCTTCAAGGCCCGAGTGAATAGGTTGCTTATAGGTCGACGTGCTCCATCGTAGGCCAAATCATCGCTTGCCACCAAATAGTGGTCAAACGTCAGTCCCATTATTATTATCTCGTACAAGCCAGTGGCTCTGCCGGCACCCCGCGAGATAAAAAGTAGCCTATATACTATTTCAGAACATACTCCTTCCAAATTTTATTCCAATCACTTTGATCGTTTTGACGTGATTGGTCCCTTATTGATCCACAAATTATAAGTAGAAATGTCACCATTATTATATCCAACTAGCTTCTGCCTTCGACTTCGAACGCGCAGTCCCGTTTTCTTCCGTTCCCTTAAGATTTTCAGGACTTTTCTGCCGTAAGAACCTTTTCGTGACAATAACAAACACAACAAAAAAAAATCAGCCAAATCGGTATAGCCTTCTCAAGTTATGGCGTGACCACGGGAAATGGGTTTCATTTTTATATACCTCTATATAGGTAATGTCTCGTCCTCAAAATTTTATTTATTTATTTATTTATTTATCATTTTATGTACCTATACCACACAGACAATATTAAAAAGGACAACACATTTCTTCCTGCAGACCTGCGACAGGAAAAGGAAATTAAAAAGACATAAGACACAGTGTAGATAGATGATAAATGCAACAAATACAGAACAAAATAAAATTACTGAAATAACTTACTACTACTATACTTTTACTTACAACATTCGATCCCAAGCTTTATTTTTAATTAGAAAAATTATTTACATACCAGATATATTCGGTAGTAGTAGTAGTATAGAAAAAATAGACATTGTTTATAGTAAAAACAGATACAGACAGATGATAATACGACCTAGACATAATTGTCATCGAAATGATAAATCGCCCTCCTATTCTGAAACCGCGAACTCTTATGACTCAAAGCGCTGTATCACCGACCTCTATTAATATCGGACGCCGGTTCTAATTATTATTAATACATCTATTGATGTCTACGATCGTCGATCACGTGAATTTGTTTACTATATCGTTATTTAGGGAAACCTCTAAACTGCAATATTTGTAAACAACGTTTATTTTCCATTTTAATTACTTTTAAATGGATAGAGTATTTCTTCCCTGGTTAAATTGTAAAAATAATTTAATTGGACACTCGTGAGCAGCCATTTAAATACCTTTATAGACATATAGACACATCTATTTTATAAATACGGTACCTGAAATTCAGAAGAAAAAGATAATTAAAACCAATCATATTCTTTCAAGTACATACATTTCAGTTAATCCTGTTACTTCTAATTTTCCAAGCATTTAATAAGTAAATTTTAAGACAACATCAAATAATGGTGTCTAAAAATAACCTTGTAATACTATATCGAGGCCTAATAAAATAATCTGAAATAACACTCTAACAAAGACTGAATAAAAACAGCGAATGAGTTATTAATAAGGTTGTATTTGTGTAGAAAGAGATAACAAAAAGGCATTACAGTATCACACGCGTTGCTAGTAGCACGTGTAATATTTACTGTCAAGTGAAATTAGTCAACTTGGAAATCTGTCTAAATCTGAATCACAAACTCATCTTTTACGAACAAAGAATGGTATGAGAGAATTAGTTAAAAATTGGTGACATAACTCTACGATAGAATTATTGTTGTTGTCAAAAAAGAAGAATGACTCTCAAACGCTTAGCCAAAATCTGTGTTTCGTCAACTTCATCATCGACCGTTCCATTCCATCTTGCAAGGATGGGTCTTGCCTAAGGGTCTGCAATGTCCATCATATTGATCATAAATGGCATTCAGTTCCTCCACTGAACGCTACCACGTGTGGTCCCTAGGGAATCTGTAAGCCCCACTTCGTTCGGTTCGGGGTCTAACATTATTAGTAAGTATAAGTTTTGATTCCATTGCCCCTTGATATTTATCATTTGTTAGTGTTATTTCGTGTTACGGTCAGCCATGATCATACTAAATATTAATTGTGTTGCTTTAGTTGTGGCTAGGGTCAGGGGTTTTTTTTAAGGGGGGAAAATCATCGAATGACTGCTCCCGCCTGGATGAGGCGGGAGGGAGTGTCAGACTCTTACTGACTAAAACCACGCCGTTCCTTCTCCAGCACGTCGAGCCGGAGCCCCGGTAATCCGTTAGGTTCTCCGCAACAGGGTCAGGGGTAAGTGTGCTTACGGCCTATCTATGTTTTCTTTTTGACAATAAATGAAACCTGAAAATTGTTAAACCGCAAAATCTGTGCCAATGATCATAATTATGTGTTGTCTCAGTTGAATTCTATTCATTAAACCGGATTAAAAGTAAAACCATCAACAGAATCAATAAGTAAATAAATAATGTCTTTAAAATTAAATATTATGTACAAAGGCATACCCATAAAGCTGGCGGGAGGAAACGCCCGGGTGTCATCACTGCGAGGACCGTCCTGAGGACACGGTGGAACACACGGTGGGAGAATGTCCTGCGTGGGCTGAGCACGTCGCCATGATGCGGAGGGAGGGGGAATGGGATGCCGTCTCCTCTTTTTGCGAAGCAGTCATGCTAGCTAAGGAGGAGGCGGGACGCGTGAGGCAGCGAAGCGCTGCCTCCTCGCAACCCAGCCATCGCGAAGGACACACCGGGCGTCGGGGATCGCGGGACGATCTCCGGCCACCGTAAGCGCGGGCCTGCGGACGGCGAGCATGGATGGCTCCCCGTCCGACCAGAAACAGACCCGAGCGTACGGCGCGTCGCGTTCCGCGCGCGCCTCAAAGAGCCATCAGACCACCACAGATGGGGCCCAATAGGGCCGATGCCGATTCGAAGTCGCGGAGAACCTAACGGGTAACCGGGGCTCCGGCTCGACGTGCAGGAGAAGGAACGGGGTGGTTTTTAGTCAGTAAGAGTCTGACACTCCCTCCCGCCTCACCCAGGCGGGAGTAGTCATTCGATGATTTTCCCCCCTTAAAAAAAAAAAAAAAAAATACCCATAAAGCTAAATATCTCGAAGATATCCAACCTATCTATATGATTATTCACCAATCTCTGTAATATCAGTGTGGGATAGCCATGCTTCGGCACGAATGGGCCGGCTCGACCGGAGTGACACCACGGCCTCACAGAAAACCGACGTAAAACAACGATCGCGTTGTATTTTGTCGTGTGATTGAGGTTACCAGAGTCCTATTTATCACCCCTCCCCCACTCCTCAACTTTCCCAATCCGTGAATACCCGTAATACGTGAATAATCCTAATTTCTAATCCCCAATAAGGCCGGTAACGCACCTGTAACACCTCTGGTGTTCCAGGTGTCCATGGGCGACGACGATTGCTTACCATCAGGTAATCCGATTACTCGTTTACCAGCTTATCCTATAAAAAAAATCAACAGCGTTATTATTACTATCTCAAAGTTACAAAAAGGTATAAATACCGTAACATTCATCCTTAAACACAAATCACAACTAATCAAATTAATCGGAAGGTGGACCGATATCAACATTATTAATGCAAAACTCTCCAGCTACCTCTCGGCCCCTCCCACGGCCCTTGGCCACCATTCGCCATCTTTTAAGAAAGCCGACTACCTCTAAAACCCTTGTGTGAGAGACTAGGATTAACATTACAGCTTATTTACCTTTAGATTTGCCGTTTCGTAGTAACTTTAACTTTTATGAAGTTTGTAAGTGAACTAATTGACATACATATATTTTATTTTTTCGTTAATATTAATCTATATGCAGGGTTTTCTGTAAAGGGTTAAATCTGGCGTTGGTTAAAATCTTGGCGATGTTTACTTCTCTGAAGCAGAAAATACTTTGATCCTTGCATAATTATTTCCATGACTTTTTCCTTATTCATCATCTGTCCACTTGAAGGCTCTCTATCCATATTGTCTGGGGTGCGGTGCCAGAAGACCTCCCCGTGGTGCACCCTGGGTGCGGGCGACAGTCTCCCTAGCGGGGGTGATAGGGCTGGAGTGACTGTCGCCCGCAGCAGACTTCTGGACTGGGCGGGCGAACCCGATAGGGTTCTGGAGGCGGCGGGCTGTGCGCTCATGGCCCGCGCTTCCGTGGGGCGTTTCTCCGCCTGTCTCTCTGATTAGCAGAGAGCGTGGCGGAGAGGCAAGGGCGGTGCTCGTTGTGCACTCACCCTGCCAGCGAGCAGCATCGGGACACAAGCTGTCCCCGATTGCAGCCGTCGATATCGTAATCCGTAAGGAGGTCACGGTCATGTTTTGTGACTCTGAACGGGACGAGGGTCTTGGCTTGGTCGCCCGGACCGCGAGGAAGATAACCTCTATAAAAAATTCCTCTAATACTAAGTTCTGGTGCGCGGCGAGAGTATGCATGGCTGAGGAGTAGTGTCAGTCGCGAGCGCACCCCCAGCTAGGGGACCAGTGGACCCTCTAGTTGGGAAACAAATTTTCACTTACCCAGGTACAGGGGGCACTGCCTGGGTGGACCGAATATTTCCCCCATACTCGTGGGAACTTTATGGAGTTGAATACAAAAATAAAAACCACACAACCGGAGGAGGAGAGTGCGGGTGAGCTTGGCTCGCCTGCAGTAGCAGGAGAAGGGAGCCCAAGTGGCTCCGGGACTCGTGGTGGGGCGCTGGACTCGTCCAGCAGGCCCCACACACGGGAGTCCAGTCGGAGGGGGTCGGACTCAGAGTCCGACGCGACATTAGCGGAGCGGCTGAGCGTGAGCTCGAAAGGCTCACGCCGCCGCGCGACGGGGACGTTCAAACGCCCCAGGCTGGAGGAGGACAGTTTGTCCCCGTCCTCCGGCGCTCAGGAGGCGCCTCCCTCCAAGGTCCCCACGGCAGCGCGGGGTAGGGGCGGCAAGGGCAGCGGTCGCCGGAAACCGGCACCAGCTGCCTGCGCGGAGTCAGCCGAGCAGCTGGCCGCGGAGGGCAGGGCTCTCTCGAGCGCTGCCCGTTCGGAGTCCTCTGCGGCCGAGATGTCCGGCGTGGAGATGTCGGAGGGCGAGCGCGGCTCTGAGAGCGAGAGCTGCTCCGGGGGCCTCCAACAGGCCATTACGGCGGAGCTTTACAAGCTGGCGATGGGTAAATCCCAGCCGGTTAGGCTCCGCCTCCTCAGGGCGGCGGCGGCCACTATAACCGAGGCGGCCTTGGAGCAGGGTGCGGGGCCCACTGCGGGTAAGGTGCGCTCCGAGCTGGCCGAGATGCGGCGAGAGCTGGCGCGCTTGGCGGCCTCCAATGCGGCTCTAGAGGCCGAGCTGCGGACGGCCAGGGCCGAGCTCGCCGCTGCTCGCGGCAGTCGCCCCCAGCCCCCGGCGGAGGCCGACGTAGTCGGACTGCTGCGGGCGGAGATGGCTGCCTTCCAGCGACGTTTCGACGTGCTGGAGGGCAGGCTCTTGCGCCCCCACTCGCGGCGAGTCAGGTCGCCCCCGCGGTCCCGCGGTCGTACGCGGCCGCTGCGGCCAAGCCTTCGACCTCGGGTCAGGCTAGCCGCAGCTCCCAACCGCCGACAAAGGTGCGAACGGCTGCCCCAGCGAGGGCCTCGGCGCCCCCGCCGGCGCAGACCCCAGCTGCGCCGACGGCGCCTGCGCCTGCGCCCGCTGGGCGCAAAAAGAGGAGGAGCACTCCGGCCCAGCAGGCTGGGGTTGCGGCGGCGGCGGCGGAACCCGCCCCGCAAGCAGAGGACGGCGGCGGGTGGCAAATCGCCGGCGAGGCGAGGAGAGTCGCCAAGGAGGGCCGGAAGCGCCGAAAAAGGCGCAGCGGCAACGACGGCAGCAGCAGCGCAGGGAGAAACGCGCTGCTGCCTTGCTCCTCGCCCCTAAGACCGCGGCTGTAGTAATTACACTGCAGCCCGAGGCGGTCAACAGGGGCGTTACGTATGGCGACGTCCTCGCCAAATTAAAGGGGGCGGTGACTCCTGCGGAGTTCGGGGCCCCGGACGGGTTCGCGGTCAAGGTGACCGCTACCGGAGCCCGTCTTTTGGAGGTCCCCGGCGCGACCAGCGGCCCATCGGCCGACGCCCTGGCCGAGAGGCTTAGGGCGTGCCTCGGTGCGGACGAGGCCCGCGTGTCCAGGCCCACCAAATGCCTGGATGTCAGGATTCTGGGCCTGGACGACTCCGTCACGGAGAGTGAGGTGGTGGCCGCTGTGGCCAGGACGGGAGGGTGCCCTGCTGACCAGGTCAGGGTGGGCGCCATACGTCCGGACAACTCGGGGCTGCGCACGGTGGTGGTGAGCTGCCCCGTCACAGCGGCCAAAACATTAAAGGAGGGCAAAAGGCTCTTGGTGGGATGGGTCTCGGCGCAGGTCAAGCTGCTCGAGACCCGGCCTCTGAGGTGCTACCGCTGTTACGTGGGGGAGCACGTGAGTGTCAAATGCACCTCGGAGGTGGACCGCAGCGACTGTTGCTTCCGCTGCGGTCGGCCCGGTCACAAGGCCGGCTCGTGCAACGCCCCGCTGCACTGCAACGCATGTGCGGCGGCTGGCAAGCCGGCCAATCACCGGGTCGGGAGCAAAGGCTGCTCCCCTCCCGCCAAACCCAAGGGCAAAGGTAGGCCCTCCGCCGCCCCTGCCGTTTCCGCCGCCGCCGCCGCCACTGCCACCGCAGTCGCCGCTGCCGCCACTGAGGAGGTCGGAATGGACTGTCAATAGTGGCTCCATTCCGCCTCCTCCAGGCGAACATCAACCACTGCGCCGCTGCTCAGGATCTCCTGCTCCAGAGCATGGCGCAGTGGTCGATCAACGTCGCCGTGGTCTCCGAGCCGTACTTTGTCCCGCCCAGGGATCACTGGGTGGCGGACTTGGACGGCTCGGTGACCATCATCTCGTCGGCCGCCGCCGGTACCCCGACTCTTGAGGCTGCTCAAAGAGGCCGGGGTTGTGTCGCAGCACGGTTCGGAGAGCTCGCTGTGGTGGGCGTGTACTTCTCTCCGAACCGAACTCTCGCCGAGTTCCACAACTCCTTGAGGGAGTTAGTCACCGTCGTCGTCGGGTTCCGTTCCCTCCCCGTGCTCGTCCTCGGGGACTTCAACGCCAAAAACTTGGCTTGGGGTTCCCGGTTCACCGACGTCCGGGGTAGGATGGTGGAAGACTGGGCCCTTGAGACAGGCCTAGTCGTCCTGAACCGGGGTTCTGTCCCCACGTGCGTGCGGATGCAGGGCGAGTCGGTGGTGGACATCTCGTTCGCCAGCCCTGCTCTGTCACCGCGTATTGTTGACTGGCGCGTCATGGAGGAGGTGGAGACGTATTCCGACCACCGGTATATCCGGTTCGACGTCTCCGCCGAGTCCGCAGACCCGCCGGTCAGACAGGCCCCATGTGGCCCGCGTTGGGCGCTGAAACAGCTGGACCGGGAGCTGCTCCTGGAAGCCGCCATCGTGCAGGCCTGGGTGATACCACCGGTCAGGCCTGCCGACATAGACGATGAGGCCAAGTGGCTCCAGGACGCCATGTCCAGGATCTGTGACGTGGCGATGCCCCGGATCCGGTCGAGGCAACAAAAGCGCCAGGTGTACTGGTGGTCGCAAGAGCTAGCAGCTCTACGCAAGGCGTGCACTGCTGCGCGACGCCAGTACACTAGGCACCGCAGGCGCCGCATCCGTCCTCCTAATGCGGAGGCGAGAGAGGCGGAGTTGTACGAGGGATACAGGGCGGCCAAGGCCCTCCTCAAGGTGGAGATATTGCGGGCCAAGGAGGAGGCCCGCCGAGAGATGCTGGGGACTCTGGACAGAGATCCGTGGGGACGCCCGTACCGGATGGTACGCGACAAGCTCCGCGCCTGGGCTCCCCCGCTCACCCAGAGTCTCCGGCAAGAAGTCTTGGAGGAGGTGATTGGCACCCTGTTCCCTCGACTGTGGAGGGGGTTCACCCCTCCGTATATGACTCCGCCCCCTGCGGTGCCCGACGCGGGCTACAGCGACGACGACGACGACATCGTCCCAGAGGTGACCGAGGCAGAATTGAGAGCGGCGGTGCGCCGGATGGGCGCCAAGAACACCGCCCCAGGACCCGACGGCCTGCATGGCAAGGCATGGGTCCTGGCCTCAGAGGCTCTCGGGCCTCGATTGATTGGTCTCTACAGCGCATGTCTGGAGAGAGGCCAGTTCCCGCTTCTCTGGAAAGCGGGAAAACTGGTCCTCGTGCGGAAGACGGGGCGCCCTGCGGACTCTCCGTCCGCGTACCGGCCCATAGTGTTGCTCGACGAGGTGGGGAAAGTCTTCGAAAGAATCATTTCGAACCGCCTCGTCGCGCACCTGACGGACATTGGGCCGGACTTGTCGGACGGCCAGTTCGGCTTCCGCAGAGGGCGCTCCACGGTGGACGCCATCATGCGCGTTAGAGACCTCACGACGGGGACTGCAGTGTCCAGGGGTAAGGTCGTAGTGGCGGTGTCTCTGGACATCGCCAACGCCTTCAACTCCCTGCCCTGGAGCTGCATCTTGGAGGCACTCCGATATCATCGGGTGCCTACCTACCTCCGTCGTGTAATCGAGGCTTACCTGACGGACAGGTCCGTCAGCTACCCCGGTCACCGGGGCGAGTGGAACCGGCGAGAGATGTCACGCGGTGTTCCACAGGGTTCGGTTCTGGGGCCGCTCCTGTGGAACATCGGCTATGACTGGGTGCTGCGCACCGACCTCCCGAACGGCGTTAGCACAATATGCTACTCCGACGATACGCTGGTGCTAGCGCACGGGAGGTCACACCAGGCGGCGGCCGACTTAATGGCGACAGCGGTTGCGACAGTCGTTGAGAGAATCCGGCAGTTGGGACTCGAGGTGGCGCTCCACAAGTCCGAGGCCATGTGTTTTCATGGCCGCGGGAACGCGCCACCTCCGGGTGGGTCCCAAATAACGGCGGGAGGAGTTACCATCGACGTCGAGACGACGATGAAGTACCTAGGACTCGTCCTCGACAGTCGGTGGAACTTCATAGAACACTTCCGACGTTTGGCCCCAAAGTTGGAGAGGACGGGGGCTGCGTTTAAACGCATCCTCCCCAACCTCGGGGGGCCAAACGCCTCCTGCCGGAGGTTATACGCCGGGGTCGTGCGGTCCATGGCCCTCTACGGCGCCCCTGTTTGGGCGCCAAACCTGTTGCGGCGTCCCGCTCGGACGCTGCTCATGGTACAGAGGGTCATGGCGATCCGAATGATCCGCGGATACCGCACGATCTCTGGGGAGTCGGCGAACCTCCTTGCCGGATTACCGCCGTGGGATCTGGAGGCGAAGGTGCTCGCGCGCGTGTACGGCATGCGCGCGGAGGCACGTCGCCGGGGCGAAACCCCGCTGCCGCGCCAAATAGGTGCGTGGCGGGATGAGCTCCGGCGCGATCTCATGGCGGAATGGCAGCAACGACTGTCGCAACCGAGGGCTGGGCTCGCTGCCATCGCAGCGGTAAGTCCCCTCTTTGAGGAGTGGCTTGAGAGACGCTACGGCGTCCTCACCTACCGCCTGACGCAGGTCCTCACCGGACATGGAAGTTTCGGGAGGTACCTGTGTCTGATGGGGCGGGAGGAAACGCCCGGGTGTCATCACTGCGAGGACCGCCCTGAGGACACGGTGGAACACACGGTGGGAGAATGCCCTTCGTGGGCTGAGCTCCGCCGTGTCCTCAGGGAAGTGATCGGCGATGGCGACCTCTCGCGTCCGGGCCTAGTGCAGGCCATGATGCGGAGCGAGGGGGACTGGGATGCCGTCTCCTCCTTTTGCGAAGCAGTGATGCTAGCTAAGGAGGAGGCGGGACGCGTGAGGCAGCGAAGCGCTGCCTCCTCGCAACCCAGCCATCGCGAAGGACACACCGGGCGTCGGGGATCGCGAGACGATCTCCGGCCACCGTAAGCGCGGGCCTGCGGACGGCGAGCATGGGTGGCTCCCCGTCCGACCAGAAACAGACCCGAGCGTACGGCGCGTCGCGTTCCGCGCGCGCCTCAAAGAGCCATCAGACCACCACAGATGGGGCCCAATACGGCCGATGCCGATTCGGAGTCGCGGAGAACCTAACGGGTAACCGGGGCTCCGGCTCGACGTGCAGGAGAAGGAACGGGGTGGTTTTTAGTCAGTAAGAGTCTGACACTCCCTCCCGCCTCACCCAGGCGGGAGAAGTCATTCGATGATTTTCCCCCCTTAAAAAAAAAAAAAAAAAAAATCTATATTGTCTCCGATGTCCTATACATATCCTTATTCCAAATAAATATGAAATTTTCCCAATATTATATTATTATTATGACATACATAAAAAGGTCAGGGAACGAAAATAGATACAATGTTCACACTCCCGTATCTAATAATACCAGCTTCATTCAATCATGGAGATTTCCTAACATTGCGTAACACTACGTTTATTTTTCTCCGAAGTTGTAGACAGGCTTACGGTTCACCCACCTTTTTTGGTAGTTACGTTATTAGTTTCTTTTAACAGGGTTGCTTCTCACAACGGCCAACAATTTTCCTTATTACAACTCTAAATTTCACCCAATGATTATTTGATCCTCGTCCGGAATCAAGCCTAAAGCTTACAAAGCCATAGTTGTGTGAGATGTACCCCCATGCTTGTTAATACTAAACTAAAGTAGTAAAAGATTTCCCTTCCGCAAAAATGTCTTCCTGACAATATTAATTATATGAAACGAAAGTAACATTGTAATTAACAACGACAAATCATCTAAAAACTTAAACATTAAGATTAACAAACCGTGACAAAAGGTTACTCTACTCCTGTTGCGTGAGCGGCGAAATCCATTCCTTCTTTATTGCAGTTCTTCTTTTTGCCAATTAACTTCATCTGCCCTTTTCCCAACATATTAGGGGTGTTTATTGTAGAGAAATGTGTTTCCAAACAGCAAATCTAACGTTGGCTGCATGCCACGGTCCTCGGTACCAATTTTGTCGTCTGTTTCTATCGCGACATCCTTATTGTCGAGTAAGAAGGTTGAGTCTTCTATATCTTTTGGTTCTTTGACGGTATGTAGTCGTGGTTTCCCAAGCGGGGACTGGCCGCCCGCGCCCCTTACTCCAAACTCCACATGTTATTTACGTGTGAACACAACGCCGTGGAGGGTTCAATTTATCTGACCTACTGGGCCTCCCACTAATATAACGCTCGGAA
Source organism: Spodoptera picta (assembly GCA_038387885.1). NCBI lineage: Eukaryota > Metazoa > Arthropoda > Insecta > Lepidoptera > Noctuidae > Spodoptera > Spodoptera picta. Next base: position 1,226,948 of record JAZHFQ010000778.1, read on the forward strand.
TTGCTTGTACCCCTTTTCGCCTATTTTTTATTTTATTTTACGTTGTTTATTTACTTTATAAGATTTGCCTTTGTTTTACTTGCAGCATATTTTCAAGATTTATTAAAATTACTAATCTGTTTGTTGCGTTTAAGAAAATAGAAAAAGTGATCATGAAAGATTTTTCAGATTCTTCGCGTTTTTTAGTATTATACAACGATGAACTCCAAGAATTACAAATTAATAAAAATACAAAAATTCGCATATGATTTTTTTATTACCTCCATTAACATCGCAAAGCAAAATAAAGTGAAAGTAGCTACAATGAAGCGACAAATATGAAAATTCCATTATGCATAACAAAGAAATAATCCGGACACAAAAATATTGAGTTGACATCGAAAGTGAAGGGGGCAACGCGACACTTCCATCCATAGTAGAGCGGCCAAGTGGCGGGGCAGATTCACGATTACAGCCATTTGAGGGGACGCGCCCCGAACTGTATGATGGACTGGAAATATTCCATAATATCTAAAGCGTCGTTACAATGCCTTAGCAGAATATTTTTCTTGGGCAGAAAGCCGATATTCCCCCAAGAGTTACGACATTTCAATTTGCCAAGGCGGGCGGAAAATGGAATTACGATTGAAGCGAGAGCACCCGAATGTCGACGAGGGCGTCCCGCTCTTTACCGATCTCACCCGAGTGGCCCCGAAGCGAAACGAGTGAACAACGCGCCCGTTGCGCCGCACCGCGCCGTGTATTGATTAGATGCGGGACGTCCGATGCCATATAAATTAGGCCGCACAGAAAAACAGACTTAGTAAGTACATATTTACTTAAATCCTAATCTTAAGCAAAAAGTCAACTGCAAAGATTGCCTGAAATAATAAATTAAATTTTCAGTATGTCGTTTAAAACTAGAGGTATTAAACTTCATTTTTAACAAACAAAAGATATTCATGCGTAGATGTTAGTTTCAAAAGTTTTGACGGAAGCTGTTTCCGCTGTGCGCTGGAAAAGCGCGGCAAAATCATTTTGAACTGAATGATCGCAATGTAGTTAGTTAATAAAGTAATTGTGGTTAATATTTTATTTCTCTGGTAATTTAAGGAACCTCTTTTTGTATACAATGGAATTTATAAACTCATTACGAAGTGTCAGTTAAAAAGGACAATAATAATGGTTTCATTTTCAGCCGTAATTAATATAAAAGCGATCCTATTTGATGCAAGCCGACATCGAGGCCAAAATAATGTAGACGAATAAATATACATTACATTATTAACGAATGTTGGCCTCGTTTCTCGCTCTCTTTGTTCGTTTCACGATTTTCCGTGAGAATTAATTGAAAATAAGTTTTCCTCATTGCGGTTTCAAGGTTCAAAATAATTTGTTGGGTGGAACATTTTGTTCCCGGCGATCGAGCGTTCGATGTTTACCTGATAGTCGACCTTAGAGAACTGAACGTTGGGTAGAGTATTGTCTGTAGCATATACGATGGCGCTTTTCATGATTTGTGAGTTTATAGCAACGGTGAAGTGTCGGTGGTTAATGGTGGCAGCGCGTGGCTCTCGCCGGCCGCCATATTGAAAAAGTTTGGCGCGAAAAAAGGGCGGTAAAAATATAAATCGATGATGACAATATGAATCGGATTCTTTGGATTGTTATCGCTTATTCACTTCCGTAGGAGTGTGGTGATATGATTTCGTAATTTCCGTGTAAACAGAAGCTTTTTCTTCGTTTAATTTTATTATATAAATAAAGTCTTAAAGTGCTGTGTATATTTGCTGCTGCTTACGAATAATAACAGTACAAATACATTTGGGAAAACATGGAAGAGTTTGTCTCGTCCCGAACATCTTTTCGGTAATTCACCTCAGAATCCCTCGTTCGGGAGATTTAGATGGAATACCGCCGCCCTCCTCTCCCCAGGGTGACCCAGAGGTAAACCCGTTGTTTCTTGAAGAAGTTCCACTTGAGCCAACGTTTTCTCTGGTTAGCAACATGTTGTATTAATAAGAAACGGGACTTTATAGAGATGGCGTAAGGTGTATTTTGTAATGAGGATTGTGGGCATTTAGTACCTTTTACGGTATATTATTTATTGACACCTTTTCAGGTACTTAAGGTCGGATCGCCACGTAGGGTTCGCTGAAGATTCGTTCTCGCATATTCGTCAACTGAACCTTTACTATGTGTTTGATACACTTGGGGACTTGTTAAAACCACTTTAATAAGAAATCTCGAGCCGATATTGACTTCTCAATAAGCTGGGGTTGGGTTTTGATTTTGCTACTTATTCAAACATCAAATAAGTAGATGACCTTGGAATAGAAAGAGAAATGTAGATAATAAAGAAAGGTTATTTGATGTACTCATAGATACCACTATTGGATGAAATAAGGACAAATGATGAGTATTATTTTACCGTAATTAGAAGTTAAACAATTTATATAATAATTTTAAAATAAAAGAAGGAATACCGCAAGGCAATATTATGGGTCCCATATTTTCGTTACACAAAAACAAAGATATAAATAGTCACTTAACTAAAAATATTCTTACTACTAAAACAATAATATTATACAGACCACACTTTATCTTACAGGTAACTAAACGAGAAACAAAGCAATTTCTCTTTTCATTGGTTTATAAAAGTAAGAAGGAATCAATTTTCGCGAGGTCTTTGAATCCTTGGACCTCGCGAATGTATCGTTTTTCACTAACTAGTAGATCTCGAACGATCGAGTCGCATCCATAGTAGGGCAAAACGGTAGTATACCTACTAATGGTTTTTGTCCATATAATACGTTAATGAAACCAACTAAGAATGTTCTAGAATCTTTTGATAAACTTTTGCTAAGTTGATTTGTCTGTATTTTGAAGAGAATAAGATACGAATAATTTTAGATAGATACTGATAGATAATGCGAATGCCTATGTGGAAATAACTGCCAATGTTTTTTTTAATAACAGAGGTTTTATTTCGAAATATTCGAAATAATTTTAAACTTGATAAAAATTTATAAGACCATTTTCAACACAAAACCAGAGCTCATAAAATTCCTACACAAAGAAAATTAATTATAATTTTAGGAGTCGCAAATAAAAAATAATAAACCAAATCGAGAAATCCTTAATTAGATGAGAAGCTATTACATTTTTAAACAAAATTTTGTACGAAATTGGCCTACATTCGTAGCTTTTTGCAGAGAATTAGTTTAGAACAGCACCGCGCCATCTCTGTGTTGACACCGAAGTTACATGTAATGGGCGGGCGGCGCCACGCAACAGCGTCGATAAAACGAACCAGTGTGTTTACTTTGTGCTAGTATTCAACGAAACTTAGGGTGCGTACACATGGGGAAGTTTTGGTCACACTTTTATTGGCAAAGCTTGAGTTGTGTACGCACCCTGGGTCAAATAAAAAGTGTGTATAGATATAGATTGTTATAGTAAAAGTTTTAAGTCCTTGAACTGAAATGAAGACCATCAACGAGCTTCACGCAGTGACTCAACACACAAAGGATTGGAGTAAGTATGTAATTGTAAGTAGGTTCTATTGACAAATGAGTACAATCATACAAAACTTTTTTTTTGTCTATTAGTTTTTTAACGATATTTTGTAATACAAATCTTAAAGGAATTAATTATAATATTTAACAATAAAAACTTTATTCCATTAAAGCCTTACTTCCTAAAACTTTTCAAAATAAATCTTCACCGTGATGGATAATTTTGAGAAATTACGAAACGCAGCAACAACGCGGTAAACATTGCAATATGGCGTCGAAAAAACACACGGATGTTGGTCGTTATAAAAATGTAGGATCTAGGGAAAAGATCATCCTTACCGCTGTGTGGGAGAGGGTGGCGACCCCTTCTGATTTATAGTAACATGTCGCGGAGCAACCGCGCCCGTACGCGAAACCCGCTTTTTGTCATTAACTGATTTTTATTCTATTCCCTCTCTTTTTTTTAATCTACAAGTCCTCACGCATTCAGAATAACAGCGAAAAATCTAATTTCACACATGCCTGTGTAATACTAGTCTGTATTACGCAACTCAATATGTATCTTTGTGTATTTTTATATACGCTAAACATACAGATAAGTTTGTGTAGTTATGTAAACCAGCGCAAAACTTTTCAGTTAGTTGCGATAAACAAGATGAGGGACTAGCAGCGCCATCTCTTAAGGAGTAGCGCAAACAAAAGTTGAAAACAGTAGTAGATATTACTGTCATTCTAAATTCAGTATTAACACGAAATATAATAATATAGTATACAAATTTAAATAACAATATACTCACAGAAAAATCACAGTATTTTTTAAGAAATAATGAAATAATAACAACTGCTGCACCATCTACCGACTAATGTTGTCACTACTTATGGCAGTGAATTACAAAGATGTTGCGTACTTCTGCCAGCAGGTGTCTCTTATAATTAAATAAAAATTGCTCTTTTTAAAAGAATATGTAAAAGATACAAATTAAAACAAGGTAATTACAGGAAAATAATTAAATCCGCAACTGCAAGTTAGAAGAAAGAACAAGTTAGCAGTGAACTATTCATGTACCTGTCCAAGAAATGTGTGAAGCTAGTTCAGGTCAATGAACTTGCGGCGTAATGGAGGTGAGCAATAAGTATCGAGTTGAAATTACTATTTATCTGGTACCAGCTGCCTATTTGATTGAATTAGAAATACAAGAACTGTAAAAACGGGTTTATTTTAAGAAAGTAAATATTATTATCTATTTCATCTTCATTTAGGTATGATTTTTAATGATTAAGATGTGTGTAATTTGTTTGTTACGATCTATCTACGAACTTAAATTCATACGAACAAAAAAATGATAGTATTTGTCCATGATTGTACTAGCCCTTTTCTAATGGTACCTAAATTAGGTAATTCTTTCCTAAATATGAAAAAGTATAAGTATCTAATTTTGAATTATGTATTTGTTATTTTAGTTTATATCTATCTATATGAATACAAGCTGGCCCAGCAAACTTCGTACCGCTTAAATTTTTTTGTTCCCTTCTAAACCGTCACTGAACTTTCACGAACATTTCAAGACCAAAATTACCCAAATCGGTTCAGCCGTTCTCGAATATTAGCGAGTACTACAATTTTTGTCTGAAGTAGGTACTTTTATGATAAAACTTACAGTTTTGCTGAAAATATAATATTTTTTTGTCCTTTGATATTGAATATTTTTTTTCTATACACGGGAATGATGGGGAACTTTAAAATATAGTTTATAATAATAATTATGCTTTGAACAATTTTACTGATTTTCAGTTTGTTGGGACTTGAACTTCACTCTCATTTTTTGGTCTAAATTGACTGAACTAAAGATTAGTTTAGCTTTATTCCTCACAAATAATAATATTAGGTAAAATAAAATGATTAATTTTTTTAATTTAGATAAATTGGTTGAGCAACTTAAAATACCTAGACACGTACCTAATGAAATAGAATATAATAGATAAATAATATCAATTAACCTAAATAATTCAAAAAGAAGTAAATAATAATAAACCTTTCTTTTTATTTATAGTCGGTACGCATGAAATTACTATTAGATTTTAATTTGAAGTGTGAGAGAGCCATGCTTCTGCACGAATGGGCCGGCTCGACCGGAGTGATACCACGGCCTCACAGGAAACCGACGTGAAGCAATGCTTGCGTTGTGTTTCGTCGTGCGAGTGAGGTTACCGGAGGCCCAATTACCCACCCCACCTCACTTCCCCAATCTCTCCAACAATCCTCAAACTCTTAATCCCCAAAACACCAGTAACTTACTTGTAACGACTCTAGCGTTCCAGGTGATCATGGCCGACGTGAAACAACATTGTGTTGTGTTTCGTCGTGTGAGTGAGGTTACCGGATGCCCAATTACCCCCCCCCCCTCCCTTTCCCCAATCCCTGAATTCCCAAGAATCATCAAATTCCTAATTCCAAAACACCAGTAACTTACTTGTAACGACTCTAGCGTTCCAGGTGTCCATGGGCGACGCCGATTGCTTACCATCAGGTGATCCATCTGCTCGTTTACAGGCTTATCCCATAAAAACAAAACAGAAGCATATAGAGGTACTATATGTACTGTACACTATAAATTAGGTACCTATGTTTTATAAATAAAACATGAAATACTTGTATAACACGAGTACCTATAGCATCTACATAGGTGTATCTATGTACTAAGAAACCGTTTTACTGCCGAAGTACACCGGCATGCAATCACCGAGGCCGTTTGTGCAATTCAGGTACAGAGAGTATTTAAACTCGCAAGGATTCCAATCGACTGGTTCTAGTTATCCTACAATTAGGTTCTACATAGTTTTGTTTTAAATACCATTTACCCAAATGCTTGCCAGTTAGCTTTGTTTTATGGGTAACCGAATGTTTAGGTGTTGCAACATCAGCAGCCTAGGGCAGACCATAGCTGACCTATGGATATCCTCTATGAGAGTTAGCCATTTCTCAATTCTGGATAGGATTGAAGGTCGCAGTTTATGGAATGCTGGAAAGTGAAGCTTCACTGTCCAGCTTTCTGAGGGCCTGAGTACATATTCGTTTCGATTATTTTAAACGAAAAATAAACTTGTACTACGGCCTCTGTTAAATCTGTAGTCCCTTAGTCGGACCTGACGATACTCAAATTTATTTTTTTCTCTTACATCGCTACACAGCATTGTACATTATGTATTTCTATAAAAGGTATGGACATCCGACTGCACGGTTGGTGCGGTGGCTGGGCACGGAACAACTCTTTGTGTGATCCACAAATTGTTGTTTTGGGTCTGGGTGTAATGTGTATGTGAACTTGTATCTTATTAAACGCAACCACGATACAGCAGCAAATCCTAGAGTGGGGCAAAGTTAAAAAAAATAGAGAATCCCTTAGAAAAGGTGCATCTACTTTTCAGCAAATATTTTATCCATTCATTTCTAGTATGAAGACTAACTGCCTAAAAGACAAAACAAAAACAAGTTTTCCATGCATGTAAATGCACTTTTGTTAATGCCATCTTCAATAGAAATACTGTCAGTATCAGTAACCAGCCCATTCGTATCTCAGAGAAACGCACTAAGCTATTACACTTAACTTCATTCATAAGTTTCGCCTGAGATAATGGCTATACCTCCATATATTATAAGAAAGACATATTCTACAGTGTCACACTTTCCATGGTAACAATACAAGAAATGGCCAACCCATTCCATAAAAATATTTACAAATCAAAGAGCAGCCACTTTTGACCATACTCAACTTCGATTGAAGAATTAACGATAGAATAGGATAGAATTAAGGATGTTTATGTGGCTGTAGGGGTACGATTGGAGAAGCCTAAGTAAACAGTTTATAGAAATGGGCTAGTGATGATAATGATGCTAGTTCCAATGTAAACTAAATATGTATTATAATTATCTCACGGTTGGCGCGGTGGCTGGGCAACGCTGCCACGCAACGTGGATTGGGTACGATTCCCGCACGGAACAACTCTTTGTGTGAATCACAAATTGTTGTTTCAGGTCTGGGAGTGATGTGTATGTGAACTTGTATAATTGTAACGCACCCGCGACACAGGAGAAAATCCTAGTAACTTTTTTCTAACACAAAAAAGATACGTAGGTAACTGCTTTACAATTGTAGACCCTGAAGTATATATTGAAGTACTGTTTTTCAGTGTATTTTTTTCTCGCTACGGAATTTGTTGATATGGACGCCTCTGAATACTCCACAGAAATATTAAAAATAGATATCTATGGAATACTTCACATTGAAGAAAACTGACTTATTGATATTGCACTTAGGGACGATTTTTCAATCATCAGTTAATTTTTAACTGTAGAATAAAATTGATATTTGACAGTTTTTAGTATAGAAAAATTGTCAAATCTATACATATAATAAAATCGTAGAAAATTCTAAACTGTACATTGTATTTTTTTTTAAGAATAGGTACTTTAAGCGTGTTCTACGATCAACACCGAAGCCAAAAATATGGTTTTTAGAATTCTTGTCTCTTTGTCTGTATGTATGTCCAGGATGATCTCCAAAAGTACTGAATAGATTTACAGTAAGTAGTTACTAGTATTGAATATTATTCCTCAGTTAAAATTTATCTGGCGTTGGAGAAATTGACCCTTAGTGTACCAGTACATTTACAACTAAACAACGCAAGCTGCTTAGCTGCTCACTTCCATATACATAATACTATATTTTCCACTTTCCAGTATTTCCTAGTTCGAGGAAATTACAATTACTTACCTATGGGTGTTCCAGGGATTCAGGAAATATGAAAGGTTTACGCGGGAACGTTGCTAATTACGCCGCTCTTGGAATATAAAGTAGGAAACATATAGTATAAATAAAAATTGAGTTTTTTTGTATGTCTGTCTGTCTGTTTGTGCTGGCTAATCTCTGGAATGGCTACACCAATTTTTACAGGCCGATTTTTATTGGCGGTCAGCTGATGTACTGACGTAAGGAGTATGATGTAAAGAGTAACGTAGGCTACTTTTATTTTGAATAATTGAAACAAAAAAAAAGTTATGTCCGAAAATTCATATTCTACGCGGACGAAGTCGCGGGCAACAGCTAGTAATATAAGGATAAAGATTAAAAATTGTTTTTGATTGTTTACTTTAGAAATGTGTCAAACAATTTTTGTTTGTCACTGCCTCGTTGGCCGAGTAGTCGCAAGTGCGACTGCCGGGCAGTGGGTCTCGGGTTCGATTTCCGGGACGGGCAAAGTATTACTGGGTTTTAAAAAAATCTCAGTAGTAGCACGGAGTCTGGAAATGTGCCCGGTATATGGCAATAGGCTCACCCCCTATTACATGGGACTCATAACATAGAGGTAAATAGTGAAAAATGGATGTTACATTGTACAAGGGCATTAAGTGCCGTAATGTGCCCTTCGGGGATCAAAAGGCGTGATGTTGTGTTATTTGTTTGTCTGTTTTTAATTGGTTGTGATAACACCAAGCCATTGCCATACACCATAATACACATTTTTTTTAAACTTTGCCCCACACTACATAGGTACTTATACATATGGCAGTACCATTGAGTCCACAGACAGAAATATTTATAATAATTGATTATTTGTTGATTGATTACTAGCGACCCGCCCCGGCTTCGCACGGGTGCAATATGCATGTATTATACATATAAACCTTCCTTAAGAATCACTCTATCTATTAAAAAAAAACCGCATCAAAATCCGTTGCGTAGTTTTAAAGATCTAAGCATACATAGGGACAGACAGACGGCGGATAGCGACTTTGTTTTATAATATGTAGTGATTTGTAGGTACCTACAATGGCACTTGCCCGATCTATAACTAACTAGAAAATGTATTATAACTTGTAATAGTCCTCTACCGCAAAACGACACAAAACGATTACATTTTTAACGATTGCGTAAAAAATCTAAATACTTTTTTCACAGAACAGAAGTCACCATCCGCTTGCTTAACTTTCACAAAGAATTTGTCAAAGTAAGCATAACGTTCATTTGGAATTCATTAAAGCAAGACTGGTACTGAAATGTCCACTTTTGAGAATTAGTTTCGGTATCAATTGGCGTCGAAGAGGTTTATAATAAAGTGCAGTAGATATCTAATGGGTTAAAACACCGCCACGCCTTTTATCTAAAAACCGCGGGTTACTCACGTGAATATACTGTGAAAAGCTCTACTAGTTTCGAACCACAGTGGGGTTCTTCCTCATGCGTGTTCGCGTGCGCGTAATATATGAGTAAACCGCGATTTTAGTAAATTTAGTATGTCTCACGATAGTTAATATTAAATAAAAACGCCTTTTATCCCCAAAAGGGTTGGCAAAGGTGCACAATAGGTCACGTAATGCCACTGTACAATGTAAAACCGCTTTTTAACAATTTCTGTTATGGGTCTCATGGAGGTAGAGTGTGAGCCAATTGCCAAATACAATAGGGTAGATGACTAATTTTTATTTTAATGTCCGTCTGGTAGATTATTTAAAAACATTGTGCCTAAAAAAGGTAGTCGTGCCGACCCTAACAACTATAGACCTATCACGGTCACGTCCATACTCTGTAAGAGTATGGAACGTGTACTGAATAACAGGCTCCTGGCATACCTCGAAGGTAACGATCTCCTTAGTGATCAGCAATACGGATTTCGCCGAAACCGATCTACTGGGGACCTTCTTGCATATGCCACCCACATCTGGAGCGAGGCCATCGAGAAACACGGGGAAGCGTTAGCCGTATCCCTCGATGTCTCGAAGGCCTTCGACAGGGTCTGGCACGATAGTCTTGTTGGCAAGCTTCCCGCATATGGACTCCGCACTGGTTTGTGCAGATGGATAACAGACTTCCTGAGGGATCGATCCATCCGTGTGGTCATTGACGGCTGCTCATCCAATCCACTTGGTATTAATGCCGGGGTTCCTCAGGGGTCAGTACTCTCAGCAACACTTTTTCTGTTGCACATTAATGACCTGCTCCAGCCCGGTATCTTTGGGTACGCAGATGACAGCACCGTTGTTGAGAGGTATGTGTCCGATGCGCGAACCAGTGCAACTCAAATCCAGTCTCTAAGAGAATCTATGGTAAATCGTCTGAACCTGTCCTTGCAGGCGGTCTCCGATTGGGGTGACGCCAATCTGGTCAGGTTCAATGCCAGCAAAACCCAGGCGTGTCTGTTTTCCGCTAAACGGAGTCGGTTCCCACTGACTCCTACTTTCCGGGGTGTGTCCGTTCCGATGGGTGACCGTCTCGAGCTTCTCGGCGTAACTCTGTCGCCCACTCTCAATTTTGGCTCGTATATCGAGACAAAGGCGCAACTGGCTGGTAGAAAGTTGGGTGTCTTGTCGAGGGTGAGACGGTACTTCACGCCGGAGCAGTTGCTCACTCTTTACCAAACACAAGTTCGGTCTTGTATGGAGTACTGCTCTCATCTTTGGGATGGCTCAGCGAAATACCAGTTAGAAGCCCTCGAATCCATCGAGAGGCGTGCCAAGAAGCTCATCAATGACGATTCGCTTGTGGAGGCTCGGCTACAAAGCCTCGAACATAGGCGCAAAATCGCAAGCCTTTCGGTCTTCTATCGGATACATTTCGGTGAGTGTGCGTGGGAATTGCACAAACTTATTCCCCCTAGTCCATTTCACCACCGTACCACGAACGACGAACGACGAACGGCGGGACGCCACCCTTATATGGTGGACATTCCACCCATTCGAACGAAGCGTTTCGCGTCAAACTTCCTCATGCGTACCGCTAAGGAATGGAATTCCTTGCCAGAGGCTGTGTTTCCCGTCAAATATGACTTGGGTGTCTTCAAGTCCCGAGTGAACAGGTTGCCCATAGGTAGGCGTGCTCCATCGTCGGCCACGTCATCGCTTACCATCAGGCGAGATGGTGGTTAAACGTCGACCTATAAAGTATAAAAAAAAAAAAAACGGATTTTTAATTTTTTACGGAAACGAATAGTTTCGAACATACGTTTATTGATTTTTTGAAATGTCGCGTGACGTCACGTCTTCTATGTACATTTTATACCTACGTAGAAATGGCGTTTTAGCCCCCACTCCTAAACTTTGATTCGTTATATCCAAGTATCATTTTATTATACAACAAAATAAAAAATACGTGTCTAATATTTTTTCATTACCTAACTGACGGACTAATTAGATTTTTAATTCTCATCCTGTCATCATCCTTATTAATAGGTTAACGACAGAAAACTGTAAGACTAGTCCAATTTAAGTTGTACTTAAATATCATGCCATCTCTGTCATTTTACAAAGAATTGTATATGACAGAGATGGCATGATATATACAAGTGTGGGAGAGCCATGCTTCGGCACGAATGGGCCGGCTCGACCGGAGTGATACCACGGCCTCACAGAAAACCGACGTAAAGCAACGCTTGCGTTGTGTTTCGTCGTGTGAGTGAGGTTCCCGGAGGCCCAATTACCCTCCCCTTCCCCAATCCCCCCAATTCCTGAATCCTCAACGATACTCAAACTCCTAATCCCCAAAAGGCCGGTAACGCACTTGTAACGCCTCTGGTGTTCCAGGTGTCTATGGGCGACGCCGATTGCTTACCATCAGGTGATCCGTCTGCTAGTTTACCGGCTTATGCCATAAAAAAAATTGTAGTGACAGAACTGTACTTAAGCGCGACTTAAAATTTAGTAGCCTCTCAGTAGTCGGGCCTAAGATTATTATCAAAGAATATTTTTTATGAGTTATGGACAAACGAGCAGAGAAATCGCTCGATGGTAATTAATCAGAGGCGCTGGTAAATTCACTGAAATAGAAGCCCAACGCAGGTTTTGTTTCACGCCGATTTTCTGTGAGGTTTCATAAAAATAATGCAATATAAAATGTACATAATATAATTAATGCTAATTTTATTATTAAACTTACCACCCTCGACTAGTACCTACGTCACTACGGTGTCAGTGTCACAATAATGGATAATGCGGAAATAATTCCCATTTTGCAATTTATTATGATAAGCTTCGTATTCACTAAGAAGCAATTGACGCATGCGCAACAAGTGATACTATGTTCATCATGTTTTGCAACGCTGGACAAGATCGTGCAACGTGGTAATTAATTTAGGGATTGTGTGTACCGAAAACAATGCTGCACATGACGCGTGTCCAACTGGAAACGAGGCTTTATATTTTTTTATGGGATAAGAATGGACACCTGGAACACCAGAGGCGTTACAAGTGCGTTACCAGCCTTCTGGATTAGGATTTTGAGGATTGTTGGGGATTCAGGAATTGGGAAAGGGAGGGGGTAATTGGACCTCCGGTAACCTCACTCACACGACACAACACAACACAATGTTGTTTCACGTCGGTCTTCTGTGAGGCCGTGGTATCACTCCGGTCGAGCCGGCCCATTCATGTCGAAGCATGGCTCTCCCACACTTGAAATATTAGATAGTACCTACAGTTGTCCATAATCATACTACTTTAAAACAAGATACAATGATTCCTATCATCTTTTTCTTAAAGGTTACTTGAAACTAAACTTACTTCATCTTAGATAGTTTTTCCATCAAAATTTTTCGCTATCAATCTGTAGAGAGTACCTCTCTTTTCAAACAATTCTGCCTGCAATCCATTTATTTTCCATTTCGTATCTCAGTGTGGATAATCCTCTTGGTATACCTCAGGAGGAAGGACGCTTATAGAGTAAACTGGTAGACTCTTCCTGACGTTACAACCAGGATTCATTTCTCCCTCGTCTTTATAAACCTGCAAAGATACCGGAATATTCAAACACGTTGTCTATTACTTCTATGGTCAGCGATAAATTCAAAGATTAAATTAATTATACCGAATGATTGAGACTATAGAGCAAACTTAATGTGAAAGAATTAAATGCCCAATCGGACAGATTCCTAAGGGGTCAAGAGTAACAAAGGGCCTAGGGTCGAGAACATTCGACCAAATATGATGTTGGTGACCTCATAAGTAGTCATCGACGCGCGGAACTCGGAACTATAGTAAAGGTGAGACTACACGAGAAAGGCGAGAATCAATTATTTTGACAATTCTTTAGCAAGGCATTGTATTGGCGTTGAAGAAGAAAAATTTTAAGTTTATAAATATTTATTCCATTTAAAGATTTATTTAACAATTCCGATGTTCTGATACGTGAAATGAAACATGGATGAACTTTTTTCTCGATTGCCAAAATGAGCATTATTTGATCTGTTCGTATGATAAATACAACAATTTCATGTAAAACAGAACTACATAGGCATACATAGATACTTGTTACCGCTATGATTTCAATCTAGGAAAAAGACATTCTACAGGAAAAAGACATCTAACTATTAGAAAACTATGCTTACCTATCCACCAGTAGAATACGAAAACATCCCTTCCATCTATAAATTAATACTTTTCTATGCGATTTTCATTCACGAAATCACAAAACCATTGAAAAAACTGCAATTCAAATATCAACCCTAACAACAAAGAAATATGGTCGTATCCAATGTCTATACAACGGGCAACCACCTGTTCGATGCACTACAAGGTCATAATAATCAAAATAACGGTAATTAATTGCATCGGAAGTATCGGAAGTAATTTTTGTCGTTAATAAATGCTATGGACAATAGCGAGAGGTCTACTTACCAACTTTCTGCGCGCACGCCGCAGTAGATCGTGAGTCGGTTGCGCGCGCCTAAACGGTGCGCACGCGAATACGATTCGAAAAATATTAACTTCAGTGTGCATACTATTCTACTGTTTTACAACTTGAATTGAATTGACGTGATCTTTATAAATTGTAAGTACTTGCTATGTTTATTTTTAAAGTGTGTTTAAGTAAAATGAACCTTAAGTTGAATAGAGATCCACCAATAAATTGGCGCAGTTTTCTCTCGCGAACGGTTCTTAGATCTCACTAGCGTTTAAATCTAACTGCACCTCGCCTATTGATGTTAGTGAAACTGTGTAAACAGACTTAGAAAATGTGAATTTATGTGAACCTTTATAAAGAAACCTTCTTGATTTATTCTGTGTGCATTAAAGTTGGTCTAATTAGAAATAATTGAAATATTTAATGATGATATTAATATAACAGGTATTGGTACGTAAAGAACAGTGTAATACCTATAATTGGTTCAGGAAAAAACTGTGTTGAATATTTAGCACAGATCACCTGATATCGATATACTGCTATGCATACTTAATTGATAGGTTCAATACAATTTATAACCGTCCCACAACGCCTTTTAAGTGCGCAAGCGCATTTGATTGCTTCACTGGTGCATTCTCTTGCACATAATGTTCCATTAATTGTTATAACCCTTTAACTGCATCTATTATTGGTTATTAATTATTGGGCAAAAAGTTTCGCAATAAACCCTTTTTTGCTAATTTTGTTTGATGTGTTTGTGAAGAACAGTTTGGTACTAAATTTCTCGTATTAGGAACAGTACAGTGTTGTAGAATTGACAATGGAGAATAATAGAATGATAATAGATTGATTGATTAATAAGAGATTTGATAGACGAGAATGCAAACAGATATGGCACCAATCTTCGGTAAAAAGATGCTGATAAATAAAAAGCAGTATATATTAAAATTTATGAAAGTTGCTGAACTTTTTTGAAATTTTAGAGTATTATAGCCAGAATTCAGATAGTCAGAACACTAAAGCCTACTCCCGAATACTGAGAGACTACTTAATTTTAAATTATATTTAAATATCGTACCATCACTATCATTTTACAAAGAATTTATTGTAACAGAATTATAGCGCGACTTAAATAAAACCTTTCAGTATTCGGGAGTAGGATTTAGTATTCTGACCACTATCTGAATTCTGGTTATACCACACTCAAACTTCAACAAAGTTTGGTTATTCAGCGTAGATTTTATCATACACTGCTTTTTCATCTTCAGCATCTTTATTACCTAAGATGGGTGCCATATCGGTGTTTGCATTCTCATCTATCAAATCTCCAATTAATTTTCGTTATACAATTTATCTATCATCATTCTCTTCTTCATTGTCTTCTTTCAAATTTCGTTTCGACTGCACGGTAGGTGCGGTGGCTGGGCAACCGGCTGCCGTGCAACGTGTCGCGGGTTCGATTCCCGCACGGAACAACACTTTGTGCGATCCACAAATTGTTGTTTCGGGTCTGGGTGTCATTTGTATGTGAACTTGTATGTTTGTAAACGCACCCACGACACAGGAGATAATCCTAGTATGGGGCAACGTATTTAAAAAAAAAATGTGTTCCTCATTACACATCTATTCTATTTCAAAATTTGACCTTACTCGCTGCACTTTCTTTGATTGAAACTTTCTTTGACAATGACTTGCCGGTGGATACTCTCTCAGCAACTGATTTCTCTGGTATAATGTTCATCCTATCAAAGGCCTCAAAAATGACAATCCATTTGTATTTTTGTTCAAAAACTTTAATTTATGCAACGTTTTTAGAAATTAATTCTGTGACCTTTGGTCTGGACATGTTTTTCTAAAGTATTAGGGAAAAAAATGTCATTTAATATTTAAAATAATTTTTAGATTTGGCTTTTAAACTGGTAATTTAAGAATGTCTCTGGTAATTGTTGGTGCAAACCGAGTATACACACAAATGTCTTATAGGTAATGGCAGAGTCTATTGTTATTCAAAAATATATATAATTTTTGGTCTTAGATAATATTGCTAACTGTTGTATGTTGCCCGACCCGCATGGGCTCGTATGCTGTTTCTCTACTATGCAGTGCCATTTTCCAAATGTCCTTTAAAAAACTATAGAAACCTAACCTAACTCGTATTAACTCGTACACAAAGTAATATTTTAGATACCAAAATATAACTGACTATGTATTCTCCATTGACCCTTTTTGAGAATAGAAGATGTAGCATTTCCAATCGACATGACTTTAAAACTAAAAAAAAACAGCTCTTTTTTTAATTTGCGGATGTCCATAGGGGGCGTTTATCACTGGCCTTCAGATGATCCACATGTTCGTTTACCTTAAAAAAACATAATAAATAAAACTAAGTACCCTATATTCATCAAAGTGGTCCATTACCGTGTCCTTGAGCGATCAATACCAGTGACGGGGAAGTGTTACGCATAACACGCCGTAGTTTAGAAAGTCAAGTCGGTGCAGTGCACCGACTCATTGTTTTGTTCCTTCCGTCGGTTACTTCACTAGTTCGACGGTCCGTTAATAAAATTGGTATACTGAATGTAGGACAGACTGTAACAATGGCTATAGAAAAATATGTAATACTAGATTAATGATTCGTTTCAGTTTTGCACTCAAAGATGCAACTTCTATCAGTATCAGCCGCTGAGTTAATCTGAAGATTGAGTGCTTCAAAATCGCTCAAACCATTTCAACTAAGCTATTCTGAAGCTGTCAGTTCGAACTTTTCGAGTGAGCTCGATCATATTCGCGCCTGTCATTGGTCGGAGTTATTTTCACAAAAAATAACATGGCGGACAACGATCGAGTTCATTTCGATCTTTTAATATTGAAAGTTGCTGAATATCCTAGCTGATTCCATATCAAACATGCTCACATTTTCCTACCAAAATTAAATCTATATCATAGGCATAGTTGGAAACTAGTAAACATACTTAATACTAAAATAATTAAATACCACTTAACCAATGTATGTACTTATTTAGTTAACGACTAATTAATTAGCATTTGAAATGTTTGCTTTGATGACATAATACTAAGTCGCAAACCATATATTTGCGAGATTTTGTGCTATAACATAACATGCAGATAACTATGGCACCTTCCTTTACCCGACTGCGCCGTGTGGTGTATTTTTATTATATTTTTAAGCAATAAAATAAAAACACACCTTAAGCTTTCAACTTTAGGATGATTTTAATACGAATATCGCATATTCGAAGATTGGTTTATGAAATACTTATTATCCTTGTAAAAAAGAATAAGAAATCTCTTGTCAGACATCTTTCCCTCTTTTATCTCTTCTTCGGTACTTTAATGTTATTTATTTGATTTTAACACACACAATCATAGTCTTTAACACTGTAACTTAATCGGTGATATTTTCATCGTGCGGTTTTACTATTTAGGAATACATACTTAGAAAAAATTATTATACACTTTTTATGTATTAAATTTAAATATATTAGGTATTACTTTTATCCCATACATTATAATGCAATTGTACAATGTCATATTTCTTACATCCTACATAGGATTTGCATGAATAATTTACCTAGTTGAGGAGCGGTCACTATCTTACAACACATAGATGGAAAATATTGATAATGTTATTGCAAAGAATAGAGGTATTCATGGTTACAAAATAACCCTGCATGTGACTTAAGACAATACATTTGAGATCGTCTATTTTTATGAAAAATTAATCCTATTTGGTGTACCTATCAGTGTAGATAATTCAGCAAAATTATTGTAATACAGAATTAGTCATTTGATATATTGTACCGAAAATCACCAAAATTTATTCATACAACAGTAATCTCTAAGTTTCGGAAATAAGTTCTATTACGGAGTTAGTGGAGAGTGGTCACCGGTAACCGCTGGCGGGGATTGATCAGTTGTACATCATAGTCTTTGTCTAACGCAACGCAGCCACTTAGTAAGGTCTAGGTATGTCCTTTAATTATTTAATAGGTTGTTATTTAATGATAACTAATTATATATTATTTATAGTTGTTTTTAAAACCTGTTTGTAAAGTATTATCCCTGATCCTTTGTGACCGTAGTAAACATAAAACTCACTTAGAATATACCACCTTTGTCTATGTGTAAATTGAGCAATTACCTAAGAAGTTGGTATACATTTATGTACATGCTTACTTCTATACATATAAGTGGCAGTAACAGTTCTCTGAATGCAATTTTTAAGTGTGGGAGAGCCATGCATTGGTACAAATAGGCTGACTTGGCCGGAGTGATACTACTCCCTCCTACTACTCCACGGCCTCAAAGAAAACCGACGTAAACAACGCTTACGTTGTGTTTTGTCGAGAGTAAGGTTACCGGAGGCCCAATTACCCCCCTCCCCAATCTCCCCAAACCCTGAATCCCCAAAAGGCATGTAACGCACTTGTAACACCACTGGTGTTTTGAGTGTCGATGGGCAGCGGCCATTGCTTACCATCAGGTGATTCGTTTACTCATTTACCAGAATATACCATAGAAAAAAAATTAAAAAATTGCAAGACTACTCTAGATTATCTGCGCCAATGGGTTGGAAAATGCAGTTTAAAAGGTTCAGGTTTATCAGAGAGCGCTGCTAGGTACCCAGTTTATGTTAAATGTGTTTCGTAATCGGATAAGTGAGAAACCTCCATAACTAGAACTCATGCTAAGGTCCTCATGCTAACACTTTGGCACTGAATTACCTCTGTTAGTGGGACGAAGTAAACCTCTATATCTGGGATTTGTTCTTTCGATTTATCATCATAGATAAATCGAAATACCTATATCTGAGACAGCGAGTAAATTTTATACGTATGAACCTCTGTAACTGAGATAACATTGTTTGTTTACTCATTCTTATTCTAACCACAAATTCCACACGTAATTCCAAGTCCACCTCTATTAATGGAACCCTCTGTAAATGAGACAGATATTTATTTATACCTGTATATCTGAGACACTTGGTAAGTGGAATACCTCTATAGTGAAACGACATTGCAGGTCCCTTGATGTCTCACTTAACCAGGTTTCACTGTACATCATTCCTCCAATAATATTCGGATTCGTAATTTTCTGAATTTATCATATCCTGGCCCTGGATTAGAACTGAGTTTCTTTTTTATAAAACGTTACCCCACATTAAGATTTTCTCCTGTGTCGTGGGTGCGTTGACAAACATACAAAATCACATACACATACACCCAGACACGAAACAACAATTTGTGGGTCGCAACTACATATTTAGTTGCTCCGTGCGGAAATCGAACCCGCTACACGGCCACCGCTCTAACCATGCAGTCTATTTTCTAGTATTCAGACGACTTTAAGACAAATATGCAAATATACAAAAGAACTAAAAACAGCTTAGTTTAAAACGATGCAAATATTTGACAGACTCAACGAAGAATATCTAATTATCATAATTCGCATTAATGGGAAGTAAAAAAGAATTAAATTAAATATTGAAATAGCGTCTGTACTACACACATAATACTATACAAAGCCAGTATAAACTGACCGTTGTTCGCGCGAAAAGATTATACAAAACCAGATCTTGATAAACTAGTCTTGTATAGCTTGGTATGTAGTACATGCATTACTTACATCCTTAAACTTTTTGGTTTTAGTTATATCTTTTTAAAATAATATTATTTAAGATAATGATAATGGTTTTATTATTCCCATTTAAAATTAAATTATTATTTTAAAAGATGCTCTTAAATTAATGCAACATGGCAATTATCATATTATTATTATCTGCACGGTCTGTGTTTCAATATTTTACTTTTTGATTTACGCAGAATATATGTATTTGTAAACTTGTATAGTATGTACTCACACCATATTAATTAATATATTCAAAATCCTAAACGTAAGGACTTGTAATTGGCTCATTGTTACCTACGCCTTTCGTTCGGACTGCCTCGTTGGCCGAGTGGTCGCAAGTGCGACTGCCGGCGGCAAGGGGTTTCGGGTTCAATTCCCGGGTCGGGCAAAGTACTACTGGGTTTTTATAAATTCTCAGTACTTAGTAGCACGGAGTCTGGAATTGTGCCCGGTATATGACAATAGGCTCACCCCCTATAACATGGGACTCATAACATAAATAGTGAAAAGTGGGTGTTACATTGCACAGTGGCATAATGTGTCTGCCTACCCCTTCGGGGATAAAAGGCGTGATGTTATGTTATGTTACCTACGCCTTTTGCTATTTTTATCCAATTTTATAAGCTGTAAGTCGTCCATGAATTATAAATAAATAAACATAATATTCTTAATACTGACATTTCGACTGCACGCTGGTGTAGTTGAACAATGGTTGCGACAAATTGTCGTAGAATTTTTTTATTATAAACTCTATTTAATTAATAATATTTAATAGCTTAATCACGTAACGTCTAACTAGTTTCAAGCCACACTAGGGGCTCATACCCATGAGCAGCATTGTAAGAAACGCACGGCGACGTGGCAAATGCTGTAGCGATCCCAAAATTTGCCAAGAAGATACTTAATATTTAGATACATTTTTCCTATCACTTAAAAGTAAAATCCATAACATAAATAACAGAATGTTATATTGAAAATTCAACCGCATTTTCGGATCAGAAGGCCCGATGATGATATCACACTAATGCTCTCCATAATCATGTCCTCATAGTGTTGATCCAAATGATGTAAATACGTCATCAGCAAACAATTCAACTGTTGATCTATCCAGTGTGTAATTGAGAAAACACAGGCCGTGTCGCAACCAGCCTAGCCTTACTTTAGCTTGACCAACTTGCTCAGCAATTCGATTGCTTCATAGACCCTACGATGCTGCGTAACTTAGTTCGCCAAAGATTTATCTCCTATGTTAGGATATATGACTTGGAACCTTGTCGCTATAACATTGTTTTTTATTTGAGTACCTAATAAAGCTTTATGTTCTGGTACTCGGGCCATGTGTTCTTTGGAAGACAAATCTATATATTGTTGTGTTATTGTTCTCCCAAGAGATGAGCTGGTCTATTAATGGCGATGTTTGTTCAAAAAATGTTTAGGCGTTGCATAAACTATGCAAGCAAGACCATGTTCCTTATTATTTTTATTATTAAATCTTGTTCTTGCATCTTTTGGGTTCCTTGGTTCCTTGATTCTTGACTTCAGGCAATAATTTTAAAACCCAATCAATGTATACAACCACACAATGAATTTTATAAAATTCTACGTTAAACTTCGAACAGCATTGAAGAATTTACCATTGTTATATTAATAAATATTGCATACTCAGGCCTTTAAACGGTAAATGTCAATAAGTAAATATCTTTGATTACAAATCTATTAGTGGATTTATTTGTAAACTTCTGAATGAGCAAGGCTTTTAACTACTGGTCAAGATCCAAGCAGTCACCGGTGATCGCTCGCAACTTACACTATTATAGACCATGTTTGGATCTTTAGAGAATACTTTTCATAATCGGACATTTATGAGTTAACTGCTCAAGAAGACCAACCTCTCTAGAAGAAGGAGTTCTTAAAGAAGTTTCAATTTTTTTGTCAATTAATCATAATGATCAAAACCTAAGATACCCGGCAGCGAATGCTATATACTTAGTTAGTCAAAAAATGATGTCTGTATTCTAGGTTAGCCAGAAGTTATGGTATTTTTAGCGGATTGTGACTAACTAGTGGCGGGCGACAGCTGCTTTAAGGCAAGCACATCTTTAGTCATTTTTTTATATATATATTTGATGGGCCGACATTTGACCACTATCTCGCCTGGTGGTTAGCGATGATGCGGTCTACGATGGAGCACGTCGACGCATAAGCAGACATATCTAGTTTAGACAGAATGCCGAGTTTAACCTAGCCATAAGACGAGGGTGTAAAGCTTTTGTATGTAGTTACAGAACATATAGGTAACGTGACTAGACTTCCCGTGTAGAATGGGGCTGTCCCATTTTATAAAATTACGAGTCCCGCTGTCCCCGAAAATGATCTCTAGGACGCAAAAGTGTCCTGTTTTCGAGAAAATTCAAATAATACATATTTTTGATGTTACATAACTCATTAAGTAGATATATATGTATTTTTTTGTGTAGTTAATAATGTTAACCTTTTTGTTGGTAGCACAAAAGTGGCACCAGATGCCTGATTGAATAAAAGTAAATGAATGTCCCGTTTTGAGTAAAAAAAAATTAACAAACTACCAAAAGTATTCCTTAAGCTATTAACTGCCCCAATAGGACTGATGCCGATACGGAGCCGCGGAGCTACGGGCTGCCGGGGTTCCGGATGGTGACGTAGTATATAGACCAAATAGATTGATAAAAGAAAGTGAACTCGAGACACATACTGATAATTATTTCCATTTTCTAACAATCAAGTAAGAATACTAAATGAAAGGAAAAGTAAGCTATGTCTTGGAAACGAGCCAGAAAATTTTCACTAACTTCTCTATGTTGAGACAGACGACGTCAAGTGACTACTATTGTAGGTACTCGAATGTATGTATCTATATTTCAAGATCTTAAGTTTTTTATTTTCCTAAGGGTAAAAAGCTGATATTTGAATGTAAAGGTACACAGACATCGCGGAGAACCTTACGGGTTGCCGGGACTCCGGCTCGGAGTGCAGGAGAAGGAATGGAGGGGGTGGTTTTTAGTCAGTAAGAGTTTGGCACTCCCTCCTGCCTCACCCAGGCGGAGGCAGTCATTCGATGATTTTCCTCACTTAAAAAAAAGGTACACAGACCATATCCTACGAACGTTTTGAAAATCTAACAATGGTCTTCATGGCCCTTGAAGCCAATCGACCAAACAGGCAATGGGTTATCGATACCTACGTATTTGATGTCTCGGGTCCACGCGAACCATACTTATCGAATGCACTATAACTTTCTCGAGCAACATACTTCAATAACTGCGATTATTTTAATGTTCCTCGATAGGTGTTCTCCTAGTATTTTCTAATGACTTTGGACTTGACACTACGTCTGATCAACTGTAGGCACCACTTTCAAAGACTAGTTCCGAAGCAGTTAAAACAATTAAATTTTAAAAGGTACTTTGAGGATAACAAAAAATATGTTTATTATTATATTAATACCTACTACCTACATGAGTATTGAATAAAGTGGGAATAGTGTAGTTTCAAGGTCCTATGCTTGATCAGTTCAGGCAATACCAGACCTTTTCTTCCACAAAAAAGACTTATCCCGATTACAATAGGATATTTACTTATACGAGAATCTCTGAATCTCTGGGACACCAAACCGAATCTACCTCTATACATTTTACCTAAGTAAGGTGTATTATTTATCTGGTTACGGCGCACTTAACTTCACAACTACTCTGCCAATCTGGCTGAACAGTGAACAGGGACACTATACCGGTTATTTTCTAGGATACTACATACAAACCACTGACCTTTATATCACAGCGTATGTTGAATGAACTAATAATTCCTTCAACTAATATTCCACTTCTATCCTAACGGGTAACCGGGGCTCCGGCTCGACGTGCAGGAGAAGGAACGGGGTGATTTTTAGTCAGTAAGAGTCTCACACTACCTCCCGCTTCACTCAGGCGGGAGCAGTCATTCTATAATTTCCCCCCTTAAAAAAAATCACTATTCATAAAACATCCACGGACCGTGATATATCGATGGAGAACCTTGACCACCGCGATTCAGAAAATGGAAGAATACTAACAACGCCATCTAGTTTCAAAATAGGAACTAATTTAAAATACGGTGGTACATAAATCCATGCAGTATTGCCCTTGAAAATATGTAGTTACTTAATCATCACTTATGTACTAATTGATTATGGTAATTATTGCGTAAGAGTAGTTATCTTATGGTTACGGATCATGAGCATCTTGTACATAACTTCCCTTTGATGTCGTAAGACGTTTAATTACTTACCTGTTAGGTGCTTAAAGGAAAATGTGCAAATTAGTCGTGAAAAACAAACCGTGTTGTATCCACCGCTTTTTTTGTAAGTGTCATAAGAGCCGTCTATGGAAATTCTAATTTTATTCTATTGATTTTTTTTCTTTTACTGGTGCACAGGTAAAACACCAGGCGCGGGAATAATTTTCTTTCTATCTATACTAATATTATAAAGAGGAAAGATTTGTATTTTTGTATGTTTGTAATGAATAAACTCAAAAACTACTGGACCGATTGCAATAATTTTTTCACCATTAGAAAGCTGCATTATTCAGAAGTAACATAGGCTATATAATATCACGCTAGGTCCTATAGTTGTGGAGCAGTAACCAAAAATGTTTTAAAAACGGGGAAAAAGTATCGTTTCTGAGGCCTTCCGTGGCGTACGCTGAGCATATACTTAAAGTTATACAAAAATGCTCTATAGATGAATTGTTCATCTTAACATTATTTTTAAAAAAGTCCGCGAGAGCATATGTCTACCTTTTATAGTTTAACCATAACAATCGTTTTAATGAATGGTTCAAATGTTCAAATTTAAAAACAAACTTTTACCTCAACCAAAACAAACAACAACAAAATAGGTAGGTTCCTATTTAAGAAGAAAATAATTAATTAAATAAATGAAATAAGTAAATGAAGTCCGGAAAAATATTTTCAAAAGGTAAATACTTCCTAAATAAAAAAAAACTGAGAATAAATATAAATAAAACGTAAAACTATGTAAAAAATCTTAAGTCCCCCCGTGCGAAGCCGGGACGGGCCGCTAGTTAAAAATATAAGGATAATAATGTTAGTTAACGTTGTAATCTTTAAATTATAAATAAATAATTTTAGCAGCAGCGCCTTTTCAGAAACCCAAACTGCGATTTATAACTTGTCAGGCAAGCCTGAAGAGTGCTTATAACAATTCCCTCATATGTATGTACAAGAAACCTATAATATAGCAGTGGACTGTTACATGCTGTTGGCATTATATCACCATCAACATCAACAGCCAACGTCCTCTTCTCACACGGAGAAGGTTTGATCATTAATCACCACACTAGCTCAATTCGCGGGTTCGATCCCGCACGGAACAACACTTTGTGTGATCCACAAATTGTTGTTTCGGGTCTGGGTGTCATTGTGTATGTGAAGTTGTATGTTTGTAAACGCACCCACGACACAGGAGAAAATCTTAGTGTGGGGCAACGTTTCTTTAAAAAAAAAAAATGCGGGTTGGCAATTTCAAACGTATTTTTTTTTAAGGGGGGAAAATCATCGAATGACGGCTCCCGCCTGGGTGAGGCGGGAGGGAGTGTCAGACTCTTACTGACTAAAAACCACCCCGTTCCTTCTCCTGCACGTCGAGTCGGAGCCCCGTTTACCCGTTAGGTTTTCAAACGTATAATAAGAACTTATTATCACGCTGTTTACCTGCACTGTTTGTCAGTGGTGCCTTAATAATTTAAAAAGTACATAATAACTCGGAAAAAGTCACATAGGTACCTACTTGCTGTCGGTGGGTTTCGAACTCGCGCCTTCATGCATGAGAAGCGGTGCGTCTTAAACACCCTGGCCACCACGACTACCACGTTGGCATTCTGTGCAGTCCTTTGTATCCTATGTTATTGGTCGCATTACTGCTAGAAGTAAGCAGATACTGCAATATAAGACGTTTCAGTACTAGATTCAGTAAACAAAGAGTCCGCAGTCTACATTTTTATTTATTCTTACTTCACTAAAGTAAGAATACTTTTGAGAATAATTTCGTTTGAATTCAATCTCATATGAATATTAATCGTGTGCATAAGCGTAAGTAATATTATTTTTGTGTATACCTATGTATTTTAAAATGTATACAGGTACCTAAGTATCTGATATTTTAAGTGCACACAGTAGTTAGTATCGTGATTTGGTAGGTACCGGATTTAACATTCATATAATATTATAACATGCAATTTGTACGTAGGTATATAACTATCATACAATCGCGTGGCTATCGTAATTAAATTATAATGCATCAATGATAAACATAACTGTTTAAATCTACTTGTATGTATGTAGTGCTGAGTAAATAAGTATTATACTTAATGGCGATAAATTCAACGGACGCCGTATATGCTGCCAAAGGCCCCATTTTGGCGAGAAACTGGTTGAGTACTTTGTGTAGGTATCCTCCTCAAACAACTACGAACTTGTTGTAGGTCTCTTAAAATAATAGAAGGGCAGTAAATTACAATGTCCAGGTTAATAATAAGTACTTAATTTGTAAAATGAATAAAGATTACTTAGACTTATAAATAATTATGACTGCCTCATTGGCCGAGTGGTCGCAAGTGCGACTACCGGGCAAGGGGTCTTGGGTTCGATTCCCGGGACGGGCAAAGCATTACCTACTGGGTTTTTAAAAAAAATCTCAGTAGTAGCTAGTAGCACGGAGTTTGGGAATGTTCCCGTTATGTGGCAATAGGCTCACCCCCTATTACATGGGACTCATAACATAAATAGTGAAAAGTGGGTGTTACATTGTGCAGTGGCATAGTGTGCACCTCTGCCTACCCCTTCGGGGATAAAAGGCGTGATGTTATGTTATGTTATGTAATTATGAATCAATAACCCGGCCTGTACCTACCTACAAAGTACTTAATGTTCATGTTAACATACACTCTGCACGTGCACCAAAATGTCTTTGTTCGAATTGAGATATTATTCAAAATCGATTTAGTTGTTTATCTTTCATGTAATACATTGCAATTTTCTTATTAATTTTTTTTATTCATATACCTACTGATCACTATTATCGGTACAATACAATATTTACAGTTCATGTTCATTTGAAAAAGTTCATGCAACTTTTTCATCAAATTGCTCTTCCCGCCCTGTGTGAAGCGTGGTAGAGTAAGAGTCCGAACTCTTAACACGTTAACCGCCGCGTAGGTAACCGGTCACCTAAGTTTTTTTTTTTTACGGGGGAAAATCATCGAATGACTGCTCCCGCCTGGGTGAGGCGGGAGGGAGTGTCAGACTCTTACTGACTAAAAACCACCCCGTTCCTTCTCGTGCACGTCGAGCCGGAGCCCCGGTTACCCGTTAGGTTCTCCGCGACTCCGAATCGGCATCGGCCCTATTGGGCCCCATCTGTGGTGGTCTGATGGCTCTTTGAGGCGCGCGCGGAACGCGACGCGCCGTACGCTCGGGTCTGTTTCTGGTCGGACGGGGAGCCACCCATGCTCGCCGTCCGCAGGCCCGCGCTTACGGTGGCTGGAGATCGTCCCGCGATCCCCGACGCCCGGTGTGTCCTTCGCGATGGCTGGGTTGCGAGGAGGCAGCACTTCGCTGCCTCACGCGTCCCGCCTCCTCCTTAGCTAGCATGACTGCTTCGCAAAAGGAGGAGACGGCATCCCAGTCCCCCTCGCTCCGCATCATGGCCCTTAGCGGAGAATTTGACTTCAGCAGTTTTCTGTCGGCAGTTAAAGGCTTAATGACTAAACACCACCCTGTTCTAATTCCTGCTTCGAGCCTCGGTAGCCAGTGCGGCTTACTGTAGCCCCGGTCAAGTTCATTCACCCTAAGAATGGCATTGAAATTATTACAACAAATTAATCCGTTTAATCAATACTTTAATTAGGTACAAGTACTTGATAAGTTACTTAGTAACCAAACTAGAAATAATATCTACAATACTTATCTTCATACGTCTAGTGGAATACTTAATGCAATCTTAAGTACCTAGCTATTGAATTCATATCCGTAATAATTTTACGCAACTTATATTTTGTTGTACTTACTTAAAACCTTTTTGTAATGTCGTCCCATTAGAATTTTTTTCTCATGTCCAGGGTGCGTTTATAAACTTACAAATTCACTAACGTCTAGTGCTAAAGAGTTGAATTTCTATATTTTAAATTCTCACTTATAGCATTTTTTATGGAATAAGCCGGTAAACGAGCAGACGGATCACCTGATGGTAAGTAATCGGCGTCGCCCATGGAAACCTGGAACACCAGGGGCGTTCCAATACGTTACCGGCCCTCTTGAGATTAGGAATTTGAGGATTGTTGGGGATACAGGGATTGGGGGGGGGGGTATTTGGGCCTCCGGTAACCTCATTCACGTGACGAAACACAACACAAGCGTTGTTTCACGTCGGTCTTCTGTGAGGCCGTGGTATCACTCCGGTTGAGCCGGCCCATTCGTGTCAAAGCATGACTTCCCCAATACGTCTAAACTCCGAATACTTAACAATTCTCAAAT
Organism: Spodoptera picta; assembly: GCA_038387885.1. Lineage (NCBI taxonomy): Eukaryota > Metazoa > Arthropoda > Insecta > Lepidoptera > Noctuidae > Spodoptera > Spodoptera picta. The sequence continues at coordinate 1,255,332 of JAZHFQ010000778.1, forward strand.
TCCTAATCCCCAAAAGGCCGATAACGCCTTGTAACGCTTCTGGTGTTCTATGGACGACGCCGATTGCTTACCATCAATCAGGTGATCAGTCTGCTCGATTACTGGCTTATCCTATAAAAAGGAACCTATAAGTTGCTGACTGTCCAAGAAACAACTATTGACGTAACATGATAATCATGAGCAGAAGCTAATCGTAAGGAAATCAAACCTTGAGGTTCAACGTCCGGTGTGGAAACGATTGCTTCAGTCGATGTTACGAATTACCTACATATATGTATCTATACCTCTATATTATGTGTTTATGTACCTACATAAAGAAAAGTTGTTACAAATCTCGCAAAAGTCAAAATATATTTTAACAAGATTATTTAACCTGTTGAAATATCATCCACTAAATTTGTTCATATAGAAGTAGTCTCTAAACACCGGAGATAAGGTCTATAATGTAGTTAGTGGAGAGCGGTCACCGGTGACCGCTTGGGGATAAGTGCATAAAATGTGAAAAACATTCGCGTTTACAAGTACCTTCTAATAAGTTTTTATTTAACTTTATTCACCAGAATTATAGACCTATATCACTAATACCTATAATTTCTAAAATATTTGAAAAATACATTTGCAAGGAATTAAATTCATTTATAGAAAAACATAATATTCTATGCAAAGAACAGAAAGGATTTAGAGTGGGTAAAATTATTAACATGGCCATCTATGATTTTTTACATATTGTTATACATAATGTTGATAAGAGAAAACCGGTCTGTGGCGTATTTTGTGATATGACTCAAGCCTTTGACTATGTACACTACAGGACACTTTTAAATAAACTTGAGACGTATGGAGTCAGAGGAAATGTAAACAATCTCATTAAATCTTATTTAAATAACAGGACTCAAATTACACACATAAACGCAATTGACATGAAAAGTAAACATGACAACGTGTATCAGTCTAGAGAACGTACAGTTTCATTTGGTGTGCCACAAGGGAGTGTTTTGGGGCCTCTCTTATTCATTTTGTATATAAATGATCTGCCAAAAGGCATCCTTCAACCCCTGACACTATTTGCCGATGATAGCACCATAGCAATACCGTGTAAAAGTATTGATACTTATGAGAGTGACATAAATGTATCTATAAATTTAATGGTAAAGTGGCTAGATGATAATAATCTAAAAATTAATCTGACTAAAACTAAATTAATACACTTTAGTCAAAGGATCAATACCAAAAGCAGTCTCAACGTACACTACGCTGACCAACCTATAGAAGAGGTAGAAACAACTAAATTTTTAGGGTTCTACATTGATAAAAAGCTAAACTGGAAGGCCCATATCGAAATCTTATGCAGGAAGTTAAGTAAGTCTGCCTACGCCCTACACACGTTATCGTCTATAATAGGTATAGAGGCATTACTTGCTGCTTACTATGGGTTAACTGAATCCCACCTACGCTATGGTGTAATTTTCTGGGGTAACTCGGCAGAAAAAGACACGATATTCAAGGCTCAAAAGAGATGCGTACGTTCAATATTTAATATTAAACCCACTGATAGTTGCCTGCCATACTTTAAGAAAAATAAATCACTTTGCCATGTCTGTACATTTTAGAGGTTTACACCGATTTAAACTATTAAATGAAATAGTCTCACGTAACAGGCGCGATAACCGTAGGATATGCACGCATACTGCGAGAACTTCCCTCATGCGTAAAAGTATGTTCTGTATGGCGCCTGTGATATTTAATAAATTACCAAAAATTTTGAGAGAACTACCCTTGACACATTTTAAAAATAAGCTGAGAAGGTTTTTAGTTAATAAAGCCTATTACAATGTTCAGGACTTTTTGAATGAAAAAGACTTTCTAATTCAGGCTTCGTATAACATATTTAATGGTGAAGAATAATAATAATACAATGTACATTTTTTATAAATTTTTTGTATACCTACTGGACATAATAATATAATTTAGTATTGATTTGTAAATAAATTGACTTATTGTAAGGACCACTATTTGACTGCGTAAATTGCTGATTTTAATGAAATTGAATATAATCTTAATACCTATAAAATTTGTATGCCACTATTGGCGAAACATGGACGCACAACATATTATTTAACATCTTGCATGTCTGATTACTCGATTTATGTATACGCATGTTTTACAAATAAACAATCTTTCTTTCTTTCTTTCTTTCTTTCTTTCTTTCACCATGGATAGTCAAATAAATATCTACTTATTTCAACAATAAATAGAGTACTTTATCATTTCCCGTCAATTTCATAAGAGATGATAAGGTGAATTTGGCTTTCATCCGGCATTGCACTATAAAAATTATATCAAAAGTATTATTGTGGTCAAACGGTCAAACAAATCATTGAAAACTGCCTATACATGTTTTTATCTTTAAATATTAGCCTAAGTAGGTATTTTAATCCACATTACAAAAAAAATTAATATAATGTAGGTACCTATGATTACAATAGATATAAACAGCATTAACCAACATGGTTTCCGGTCAAATGTTCGATAGTCAGAAAGATACGTAGAAATTAAACACACTCACTATACCTACAGATAGTACCTATATAGATACACAATAATAATGAGTGCATATTGTTATGAAAGTAAATATAAACATAAATATTTAGAAAAGAAGAGATTTATTTATTTTTGAATGGTGCGCATAGGTAGGTACTAAGTTTTATTTATTTATTTATTTATTTATTTATTTATATATGCTTTATTGTACACATTTATGTAGTAAAACAAACAATTAAAAAAAAAATTCTTTAAACCCAATTCAAGTAAATATACGTAAGTTTTTCGTCTGTATCGCAGGTAGTCATATAGGTACAAGAAAAGAGCGTATTCCTTTATAAAAGGCCGGCATCGCACTTTTTTATATTTGATGGGCCGATGTTTGACCTCTATCTCGCTTGGTGGTAAGCACTTTTCACTCCTCTGGTAATGCGTGGTCGGCGTTGATGGCTTACCATCAGGTGATCCGTCTACTCGTTTGCCTCCTATTCCATAAAAAAGATACTTACAACCAGCAAAACAATAAATTGTTCATCGCACAATTAATTCTATAACCCGAGAATCGATCCCTGGATACATTGCACAGCACTCTGTCGCCCACTTGTTAGGTACTTGATAATCTTTGTTTACAAACTAATCATAATATGAAATTGTCTCGTTTATCAGTCGAAGATTCATCATCACGCGTATTGCACAAGGACGTGAAGAATATATTTTTTAAACATTACATCCAATTAGTTGATAATAATTAATATGCAATAATTGTAAACTATTCGGTTTGATAATGAGACGACTGATAGTAATTTACTTCCTTTATTTAACTATTGACAAAAATATAAATCGATAAAATAAAAATCCACAGAAATATGCGTTCAAAATTAAATAAATAAAAACAATTTGAAATGACTACTTATGGTTTTAAGCGCGAAAACAGCTGTCAGTGCACGACCAAATTCTGTTTTCTAAAATCTGACATGACGGATCTTTTTTAAATTACAATAAAAAAAGAAAAATGAAATAGAAACTTCAATGTGTCGACGGACTGTGCAGCTCGTACATGTTTATAGAGAAAGTTATCATACATTTTCAATACTCAATACTTAGTCAATCAGTTGAACTTTGAACATACTAACAGACGGTAGTTGGTTAGTTATAATTACACGCGTATAATATCTTTTAATTGATAAAATATATCGTAATATTAACGTAACTCAGTATATTATCGTTTGCACGTAGAGTGACATTATAAAATGATAGCGTCAATTATTGCTCTATACATTTCGTCTTTTAATGCAGCCGTAAATTTCTTTACGCGTCTCGTGTTGATTTTATTGACTGCGTGTGTTTATCATGGTTTTGTTTTAGCTGAAGTTTTTTTAAATCACTATTCTGTGTTCTCGCCGTACTTGGCTAAGCCTGTTGGTGGTGTTTTGTGTGTGGTTTCCGATGTGTTAAGTTATTTTGTCAGGATCTGTGCAGTACAGGTAATTTCATTAAAACATCATCATGTCAGATTTTGCAATGGCAAAAATAATGAGAAGAAAAAATAAGAAAAAAAAATTAATGAATTTTTCCCGTCACGCGTCTTAAGTCTTATTTAAAATCGTCGTGAATATAGTGATAAACAATATTTAATTTTTAAAATTACAAAACGATCTTATACTGCATTCGATATAGGTACAAATCGAAGAGCAAAAGCCTTCAGCTCGACGTGAGCACTTTTTAAAATGAATTAGTGATATAATGTACGTACCTAAAATATCTATACTACCTCTAATATTATAAAGAGGAAAGATTTGTACCTATTTTTGTATGTTTGTAATGAATAGGCTCGAAAAGTACAGGGCCGATTTAAAAAAATCTTTCATCAATAGAATGCTACATTCTTCCAATTTGACATAAGCTATATTTCATTTCGAAAAAATTAGGGATCCTAGGTAAAATTTGAACAATGTAATCGAAGGTGTAGAAAAATGAGTCTTAAAATGTCTATCGTCGAATGCGCTGCCGAAACTATTAGCGATAGAACAAAATAATGTAAAATTATTTGTTCCTTTGTTCCTAAATAAACAAAACAATAACATCAACAGTTGATTCATATCAAATGTACACATAATCTTTAATTAGGTTCTAAAGTGCATTGTTAACGAACTTTATAAGAACCTCTTCCTTTATGGAAAATCGAATTAAAATAAGTTAAATCTTTTTTCGTTGACGGAAATTATGACTTACTACTTTTGATAATAACTTACCTATCCTATAACCAAATTCTATTTAACAAATTAGGTAAATTAAGTATGATTTATTGTTACCTACTTAAGTAGATATAGGAATACCTATTCTTAATGTAATACTTAAGTAGCAATTGTAATTTCCGATTGACATGGCTCTTAAAAATATTATTAAGTAAGTACTTAGGTGCAAATCTAATAATTAATGATGTATTATTAATAAGCTATTAATTATTATTATTTTATTAAAGTTGCATAACATTACACATAACATGAGATGGTAACTATACCTACTAATATTATTTTTGCTTAACTTTGTAGTCATTTTTATACGAATCTTCGCTTTGTACCTAATGGGCAGGTAACAATATCGTATGAATATTCGAAACTATCATTTAGAGGTAGAGGTATATAGAAGTCAATCGTTACGTAAAATTCCGTTCCAGATTCATGCTACAAAGAAGTAAAAAAATCTAAAAACTTGCAAATATTATTCTCAATCAACCCTAGCTTATGCTAGGGTTGATTGAGAAATATGTTAACATAACATCACGCCTTTTATCCCCGAAGAGGTAGGCAGAGGTGTACATTACAGCACTTAATGCCAGTGTACAATGTAACACCCACTTTTCACTATATATGTTATGAGTCTCATGTAACAGGGGGTGAGCCTATTGCCATATACCGGACACATTTCCAAACTCCGTGCTACTGCTGAGATTTTTTTTTAAAGCCCAGTAATACTTTGCCCGATCCGGGAATCGAATCCGAGACCCCTTGCCCGGCAGTCGCACTTGCGACCAACGAGGCAGCAGTACTTATTAAAGTTGCGTACAAAATGATATTAGAGGTATACTCCTAGGTACCTGTATGGAAGTGCGAGTTATTCAAGACTCTTTTTTTTCTTTTATTCAAGTGTCGATTACACATGGTGTCCCAATATTTGGCAAACTGTTTTTTGTTCTGAAATCAGTGATCCGCATTTGTGATGAAACTTACAGTTTACTGGTGTTACCATTGCTTCAATATCAATATTGGTTTATGCATTGCTAATTAAATTACGTATTTTAAAAGTACTTTTGACAAAGAAATTGTATGTACCTAGGATCGGTCCAGAATTGCTGTCGTGTCTTTAATTGCGATGTCTTTTAGTAGTTCAGAGTCAGTAAGTACTACTACATCGGAATGCATGAATACTTTTCGTGAATTCACGCTCCTGAATTAATTAATGAAAAGGTTTTACTTCAACAATTCTATAGAACTTATAATTGGTGTACAGTCTAAATGCTGTACCAATCTGCTTATGTCTTTGTGGTAGGTACAACAGACGTGATTATGTAACGTAATATTATGTTATATATTTTAAAACCACCTTATTCAACTACATGCAGTATAAAGCACGTGCAATAACGACAACAACTCGGATTGCAAAACTGAAATAAAATTAGTAGATCTTTGAGATAAGCACAAGCACTCGTGGTTTGAAATAAACAGTCAGCCGTCAGAGTTGTAATAAGACAAAATATTTAAATGTAGAAAAATTTTGTTATGTTATGTTTATCTAAGTAGGTACTGGTATAGCAATCACAAATTCACGAAGCTTTTTTTTAAATAAATTAAATAAATACGTACAATTAATGTACTACAACTACAGACACGGTGGTAGGTTAAAGTATTAAGCGTGGGAGAGCCATGCTTCGGCACGAATGGGCCAGCCCGACCAGAGTGATACCACGGCTTCACAGAAAACAGACGTGAAACAACGCTTGCGTTGTGTTTCGTCGTGTAAGTAAGGTTATCGGAAGCCCAATTACTCCCTTCCCCAGTCTCTCCAATCCCCGAATCCCCCACAATCCTCAAATTCCTAACAAAAAAGTATCACAATATTGTAAAGCTACCAATTTATCAATGTAAAACTTTGGGGGCTGTGTGGTCGTTTGTTGTAGTAGGTACTTACTACCAGAATGTCTCCACAATAGACAAAATAGATAGCTAACTCGAATTGTGTAATGCATTATATTAAATGAACAGAGACCACGTTAGTGTTAATATAGGTAAATACATAGCTAAAAAGAATGCAGTGAATAGGGACTAGCAAAACATCTCTGTTAAGACGTTTTTTTCTTAAACATACCTGCATATGAGTGATAGACAAGGTCAAGATTCAAGCACTGATTTTCAACTTTCTTTTTCCAGACAATCATGATGAACGCGTTCATGCGAAGGTTCCTCCGCTTCTTGGTGTCACTGCTGGCGATAATAGTCGTGCCTCTGACATTCCTGCTGAATCTAAGGAGGAACAAGAAATGTCCGCCACCCACGAACCCTCTACTCTTTAAGTCCGCTACTCAGTTAGCAGAAATGATAAGGACTAGACAGGTAAATTTGTACTTTATGCCTTGGCTGTTGGTAGTTCAAATTCGCTTGAATAATTCTGCAATTAGACATAGGTTAAGTATGCATTAACAACGGCGGTTAAAATTGCCCTGGTAGTAAAATAATAGGTGGAAATAGTGGAATTAATCTTCATATCTCATCATCTGGGTAAAAATGTGCGATTGCAAATCTTTGTGCGTAATGCTAAGGAGTGGAATTTTTTGCCAAAGTCTGTGTTTCCTGAAATTTGTCTTGGTGTGTCTTCAGGGCCCGAGTGAATAGGTTGCTTATGGGTAGACGAGCTCCATCATTATGATAGGGCCTATCCCATCATCGCTTATCACCAATCACAATAGAGGCAAAACGGCGGCCCATCGAATAAATACTAAAAAATAAAACCTACAACTTACAATCAACTGGCTATTAACTTAAAAGTTCAAATTAAATTGATGACAACCATATAACTTCCAAAAACATAACTTACCTACATATCAGGAAACTTTAACAATCGTATTAAATGGCATAAATTGTTCCAAATGTCAAACAATACTACCTAGACTTAAAAGAAAGGTTCACCTTGTAGCGAAAAGGTTGCATTAACCTTTGAAATAACCGTGACCCAGTCATCTTGTATGAGCCATGACTATGAGGTCAATGACCGAAGACATGGGACTTCTTATGGAAGCAGGTTGCATTATCATCCGCATTCCAGCATCGCCTAATGATGTTATTTATTATGCAGCTTAAGGTGACATTTAGCTAAATATTGTTTGATCCACTTTCTGAACCAGTTGGCAACGTAAAATAGAGCGACAAAATCTTCCGGTTAAGCACGTGTGCTTTGACAAAGATGTAAGTAAAAAGACTTAACAGACAATATAGTCTTAAAAAGTCACTTCTACTACATATTTCTGCAATAAACTTATATTGTATAGTAAGTACTAACGAAACACAGGTATAGAACATAATTACTAAACATACATCTGATAGGTAAGTACGTGCCAAAATAAAAGACACAATATTTTTATAGATAATAACTATCATGAGACATGCTGAATTAAATAAAAATTACGAGTTTCTCACGAAAAAATGCTAGAAATCCTCTACTAGTTTCGAGTCACAGCGGGACTCTTCCTAATGAACAGCGTGCGCGGTAGCGGCGTTGTCGGGGCAATGTCACGCAGTCAACAGGTATTAAATGCTATAATAAAATACCAAATAGCATACTAGATCTCAATGAAAGTAAATTTAAAACATATATTAAGCGCGAATTATGTAATCAAGCTTACTACACACTGACAGATTATCTTGAAGATAAGAATACTTGGCAGCATGTTGGTTCGGCTCCACTGGACAATACTCAAATGTAGTCAGTAGGTAAATTCCAATAGTAGGTAATATAATACATAATTTATTACTTTAATTCTAATGTAGACAATCTAGTTTCCTTATGGCATCGAGCATTTCTTTCTTTATTGAAACAAAGAGTTTCCTTTTTCTTGTATACCTCTAGAAGCATTATTTCTATGGATTGTCAGTATGCATATGTGAGCACCATGTTAGACTTAAGATTTTTATTTTTTTATTTTGGTAAGTTATTAGTATAATGCGTCAAGCGTGTCTTTGCATTGTTCTTACATATGCGTACAGTATTGAAATATGTATCAGAGACATTGTAGAACATACTTTTTTAAAAGAGTAACGAATGGAGTTTCTTGCTCGTTCTTCTCCATTCGAATCTACGTTTTGGAATGAGCACCTAGCTTCACTGACGGACTGACTGACAGACTATTATTTATTTTGTATTTGTTGACGTTTCAAAAGTACCAAACTATAGTTTAATTGAAATAAATGATTTGACTTTAGGTTAAAAATATACATTGCTGTCTCAAACCTAAAGTTCAAGTTCATTTGTTTCAGGTCACGTCTGAACAAGTTGTAGAAGCTTATATAGAGAGATGCAAGGAAGCCAATCCCTATTTGAATGCTATCGTCGAACCAAGATATGATGCCGCATTGCGAGAAGCTAGAGGCATTGATAAGATGATAACGTCGACGGATAGGACGCCTGAAGATCTGGAAAAAGAATACCCGTTGTTAGGCGTTCCTATGACTGTGAAGGAAAGCATTGCTGTGGAAGGTATGCATGGTTTTGTATTTGGTTAAATGATCACTAGGTAGTAGGAACTGCTACTGGTTAAGTATAGTCTAAGTAAAAAAATAGAGGTTCTATTCATTCATCATTTTTATACCTATACCTATTCGTATTTAAGCATGCATGGAGTTCTTGCATCTTGTATTCAGTCTATTGTTTGTTTTTGCTCAACTTTCCTTAAATAAACAATTTTACTCATACATTACTACGACACCAATTCATTCACAACCTGATACATAAATAGCCACGAGAAAAACGACACATATTCAGAATGCCAATTAAACAATCGACCTAACAAATTAACTATTAAAATTCCAGGCATGAGCAACGATTGTGGTACAGTCTACCCATATAGGAATCCTGCAAAGAGAGACGCGGCTGTTATAAGGCTAGCAAGAGCTGCTGGGGCTATTCCCATCGCTGTCACCAACACACCACAGCTCTGCATGAATTGGGAGACCTATAACAATGTGATTGGTATCACCACGAACCCGTATGATCAGAAGAGGACCACTGGTGGATCTTCAGGCGGAGAAGTAAGTTTGACATTCTGGTTTGAATTAAAGTATAGGATATGGATGGTCCAGTTCGAAATAGTTAAAAATTCCTAAAGTAATGAATAATAGTGACAGAGCTTATACGATAAGCGTTTGTTACCATGCTGTACTACGAATATAATTAGGTAGATATTATAACATCATAACAAAACTTGCCAATTATATACTTACGTAAGTATTAAATGTTCTGTGGTATGTGTAGTAGGTACACTTTCTCTATTATCTGGCTATTTTCTGGTGAAATGGTTTCTTTCTACCTAATGTTCTTTTGTATCTTTCCATCACAATAATGCACAATGGCTTCTAGCAAGTTAGTGGCACTGCTATTGTTATCTGGTTACCAGAAACAACATTACCCATTAGATTAAGCAAGAGCGTAGCTCTGCAAACTGGTGGTCAAAACCAACCTAACGCAATGGTCACGGCTTTTACGTAATAAACTCACTCAAGTGTGCAGTTTAATTTAGGTAATATTTCATAAGAGGTAGGGTACTTATTTCAATGACATCAAAGTGTTTTAAACACCAGAAAGTGTAATAAAAGTACAATGGATATGGGTTACGTGACTTGCATTATGCTTAAGAAATCTGTTATGAGACTGATCTTTCGGTTTCATATCATGGGCTTTTTTTTCTTCTCCGCTTCTAATATCTTCTGATTCTCTTCGTTGTGCGAACCAAGACAGTTAGTCATGTCCCTGGGACGCGCCGGACTTTAGTGTTCCGGTGTTTTCATGGGTGTATCTACTGTAGATCCTGGCTTACAGGAGTTACAGCGGTTTTGAGAGGTTGTGGCGGGCTTGTCCCAATAAAAAAAATCCTGGGCCTATCAACACGAAAGTATTTTAAATAAGATGAAACTTAGAAATGTTTACTGTCCACGTACGTACCATATTATTAAATATCCGCCACTATCTACCAATTTCAATAATCCATCTTAATCCGAAATCTGTGAATATGGATATATTTTTGACTTTATATTGGAGTTTCTGACAAAAATAGATGTTAATCTACTGATATTGGATTGAGATCGAGTATTTAAATCGGCAGTAAGAATGCTAAATTAAATAAACCTAAAAAGAAATGAGAATAATTAATGACCAACAGCTCCAAATTGTAATAGGTTAGTCATAGGTAGGTCCAACTATGGTGACGATGGAAGAATTCCAATTTAAACCGCAATTCATAATTGCTGCTTTAATATTACTATAAGTACTTACCTACTCAAATCAGGTAAAACTCATACCAGTCATAACGTACTAAATGTAGGTGCAGAGAATTAGGAGAAGCTTTTGACTACTTAACAATAATAACCACTGACTCATTTAGGATTAGGTATAACTGTGTCAAGGCCTTGGGTAGATATATTTCATTCCAGTTTATTTTGCTCTGTCATTCTAAGCTTATCTGGAAGAAATTGTAATAATATGAAGGTGGTATCTGTGCGTAGCTTCTATTCTGCACGAAGAGCATCTGCCAGGGCAGACAAAAATTTGCGATTGTTAATTTTCGAAATTTTCCTTAATAGCTAGGCTCACTCTTTAATGGTTTTATGATCTAGTACCATAAGACTCACAAAAATGCCATCGGCGAAAAGTTGGTGTTAAAAATTGTAACATCATACTTGTTCCATTCGCTTATCTATCATCATCTACTTGCATCATTTACCTACATCATCAATTTCTTCTTATTTTCAGTCGGCGTTGATCTCAGCAGCAGGATCTGTAATCGGTGTTGGATCAGACATTGCTGGATCTCTCCGACTGCCGCCCATGTTCACTGGTATATTTGGACACAAACCTACCCCCAGACTGATCTCCGTTGAAGGTAAACGATAACTGTCATATTAACTACCGCTACATAATGGTATTATCGTCATATGTTGAAGATTCGAACTACATAAGGAATCTTTATTTATCCTTCATGTAAATTATAATTGAGGTATTCAGAAGCAGACTCAAGGTCAAATGATTAAAGGCTATCTACCAATGAACCTTGAATCACTTAAATTACTTTTAGGTGCCTACTAAAAGTTTAAAGATTTTTTAGATATGCGATTCTAAGTTGTCCAAAAATTGTACGATATTCGCTAAACGATTATCCTGTTGTTTTAAGTGATAAATGTTACCATCTCTTTCTTTAATTTCAGGTCATGTACCCGACTGCTTAGACCCTGACTTCGAAGAATATTTCACACTTGGACCTATCGCGCGCTACGCAGAAGACCTAACACTACTCTTGAAGGTTTTGAGGCAACCTGGTGGTCCGGAGGTGCCTTTTGACAAGCCGGTACGTTAATTAAATACTCTGAAAAAGAAATTGCATATCTAAAAGAAAAAAAACTGGCTACAACGAGTGTTTGAGTGTCTCAAATGCAACTGATAAGCAATAGATTCCAGATTTAATAATTAGACCCTTAGAATAACGAAACGCTTGAAAGTATGTTTCTACCCTTGTAAAATAAAAAAGAAACCTAAAACGAAAGCAATGCTAACACACCAATAATATTTCTTTCCCAGGTTGATATTTCAAAACTGAAGTTCTACTACATGGATGGTGATGGCAGTAATGTGACCGATCCAATCGGCCCTGATGTCAGACAAGCAATGGAGAAAGCCAAAGATCATATTAAGAAAACGTATAACATTGAAGTTAAACCGGTACGTATAGACAATCGAACTAAAGCTTTCGACGATGCTGCTCCATAATACGCACATGTCATATAATCCATTAAAGGTAGCTTTCAAATCTAATAATTTCATATTGTACTTACAGCTAAAAATTAAAAACATAGAACACATGTGGGAAACGAGCATCAGAATCCTGTTAAACATCAAGCACGTCCGCAACATTTACACGGACCCAGAGAAACGTGACCAATGGGTCTCAGTATGGCCCGAAGTGCTGAAGACATTAATAGGAATGTCCAACCACAATTTCATATGCGTATGCTACGGACCACTAACAAAATTCTTTGACGCACTACCAAAGAGTTACTACAAGAAACTGCTCTCCATTTTTGATGAAATCAAGGCTGAGTTTGAGGTAAGTTGACACTCAAACATGAAACGAAAGAAGACTTACAAGTTTACCGCCGTTAATGGTGAGGATTAACTTTTACTATCGGTTACTTACGTTTGATTTGATTTGATTACAGAAAGTACTGTCCGACGATGTAGTGCTCCTGCACCCAACGTTCCCAACTCCAGCACACCTGCACTACAGAATCTACTACAAATTCCTCAACTGTGGATATCTTACGATGTTCAATGCGCTCGGGTTGCCGGTCACTCAGTGCCCAATTGGGCTTTCAAGGAAAGGTCTACCTGTCGGCATACAGATTGCCGCCAACAAATGCAATGATCATCTAACAATCGCTGTTGCTAAAGAATTTGAGCGGGCGTTTGGAGGTTGGGTACCCCCGAACAAAGAACTAGCGAACAGTATAAAGACTGCGTAAACATTAGCTTTAAGGATTATTCGGATTGAAATGTTCGCCTGTAGATACCAAAAATGCTTAAAATAATTATATTTGTTTTAAGCGAATCTTCTGATGAGTGATCATAGCACAAGGTTTTGCAGGGTCAACCTTCAAGTCAAAGGTCTCTTGATAAGAAGGGTCTTAAATGCAGAATTGTCTTTGTGATCAATGTATCCCCTCTTCTACCACACCTAAATGTTGCTGCTGTTGTTTGTTTATTTATTTAATTTGTTATTCCATGTTAAATTATTAACTTGAAGCTTTCGATTCCTTGGAACCGGACAGATATATTTTATATGACTATAATACTTCAACATTATCTACTCTATCACAATTTTTGCCTTCCCGAAGATGTTGCCTTCACTTAAGTATTAATGTTGGTGTTGATTATAAGATTTAGTTTCGTAATACTTAGGCCGTAGAACTTAAATCATGTTTTTGTTACATATGTTTCTGTCTTTCTCTTGCACTTATCAAAAATAATGAAGTAGAATGAAGACAGGAATATTGCTTAGCCAAAGCAAGTGACAAACGGACGTATATTTATCTCAATATTAGTTCTTAGGTAAGTTTAGGTATACAATACAAATATTTTGTATATTTTTACGCTTTAGTTAAGTAATGAGGTAAGATACAATGTAAATGTGATATTAAGACATCTGCCTATTATTCGAATGTAACTTAATTATTTAAATAAATATTTTCGTTTATAACTAGGGTTTTTTATTTCGCGTTCACTGATATCATGCTACTGATTTCAAATATCCCACATATTACTTACGCCATGACCGCGGAAATCATTACTACACCATAAAGATCACTTCATGCAAATCACAGAAATCATAGGTATACTAGGTAAGTAAACTGGGCGCACTACCATTGCTTAGCAATAAAATTAATGCAACCAATAAAATATTATGAAAATTGGAATACCATCATAAGTTAAATAAACTATTCTTTTTTCAAATTAATGTCCTGCACAAAGGTGTAACACAGGTCGACAGGGTATCTTTTTTTTTAATACTTACCTATTTAGATATTTTTTAAACTACCTATAATCACTCTCGAAGTAGATTAATGGTAGAGTAGATTTTTTAAATCTTCGCTTTGACCAAGGCAAGAACTGGGCACAGAAATGTGAGCCAACGAATGGTGACCCGCGAATAGTGATCAGGATTGCGGGAAGAAGGTGCGTGACAGCGACAGGTGTAAGGCAATAGGTACAATACGAGAAGAAAGACGAACATGTGCAACACAAAAAGTTATTTTTTTAAATACATCAATTAAAGGTAACTTTTACATATTTTTAGTTGTTCAATTTTAAACTCGGTGCATACCTAAAAAACTTATTGTCGTGGTAACTGTATGAAGTAAACTCCCCTTTTCAAGGTTAATCTCTATGTCTAGGACAAGCACACGACATTGTGCGGTAGCCGTGTAGGTTGTTGGTATTACGTTAAGTTTGTAAGGCTTCTCCATGCACCATTACTAGAAATCGTGGTATTTGCTCATTATGCTGTAATATAAGTGAGTAAGCAATGAGCTATACTTAAAAATATATTAGGGATCTTGGTACCTACTTATTACTTTTAATTAGTAAGTCAGTAGAACGTAAAGTTCAATCAAGATACTGCCTAAATCTAATTAAAATTATACGAATATTTTAATAAAATCAAATTAAAACTAGATTATTCACTTTAATACTGCCACAATTATTACTGTTTTAATAGGAAGTGGACTTACCTATGTGGGCATATTAGCATACTTCTGTTCTAATATTTGTTTTCATTTTCCTGTACCTATTATAGTATTTTAGTAGATTATTCACTTTAAAAGTGCAATAACGATAATCGATTCAAAAAACGCGGCCTTGACATGGCTCGACACTGGAATCAGAAAGTGTTGCTACAATAATACTTATTTCACAGTAATACACACTACACTTATCAATGCTTTTATCATTTTATTGTGTGTATGTGTTTAAGCTAAACATCTCTAAAAGTTACTGATTTCAATTTTCTATAAACATAAACAAGGAATGCCAATACTAATTTCCAATTACTACCAAAAATTGCTACAGTAGGTAACAAATACAAAATACTGAAAATTGTACGA
Organism: Spodoptera picta; assembly: GCA_038387885.1. NCBI lineage: Eukaryota > Metazoa > Arthropoda > Insecta > Lepidoptera > Noctuidae > Spodoptera > Spodoptera picta. The sequence goes on from JAZHFQ010000778.1 coordinate 1,270,787, forward strand.
ATATCAATATTTTTATTCTTTTTGGTAGCAATTTCTACTTTGTCGACATCATATTTTGTCCTGGCAACTATAGCATAACATCACGTTACAAAATTCTATGGCAGAGATCAAAGACAAAATATATTTTTTTAAATCTTCGCTTTGCTAATTTACAAATTTAGTCTTAGCTACAATTGGGAAAATTTGAAAAAATATTAATGCAAATGAAAAAAAAACAGGGAATTAATTTTATTTTATTTAAATTGAATTATAACACATTAGTCACTAAGGGAAATAAACTATATGTGACAATTGAGATTGAGTTGACATAATCTGTCAACCAGTTTGACGAATATGAAATTTAGATTGATTTTCATTTTCAATAAATAAAAATTAATCGAGACTTGATAAAAAATTACAACTTTACAAATTTTTGCAACGTTCCATCCAATTTTAGTCTATTATTTTTTATTTGCTAATACACGAACAACGCACGCGCAGAACACCCATCGCCCAAAAATCTCCGAGCGCCATATTGAGAGGCAGACGTTGTATGACTTGAGTGATTAATCGTGGTTAGTGCAATAATTTGAAGTGGATTATTTGATCGTGCCCTATGGATATACTCTCGGGTACGTAATAAGTGGAAAAGTGTATCTTCAAGATGTTAATACTCACCCAGTGAGCCCTGGCAAATCACATCGTAACCTAGACATAGGCTGTTCTAATTATCAGTAGATTACCTAGGTATCATCAATCCACTGTTTGCTCACAGTTTTAATCTTATTAATAACACGTGTGTTGAATAGCCATAGGTTTCTTGAATCTAGTTACATTAACAAGATTATGCGATCGCTTCGCAAGGTTCCACGCTCGTATATAAACGGATTTCGATGTGTTTATGTCGGCAGTTGACAGAAGCGTTTATGTATATGACCGATCATAAGTCACCACACCCAGTGACCGGATTGTCGGTTTTAGTATTTGATCGTTTTTATTTCGAATGATTGTTCGCGCGTTGTCGCGTCGGTGCGTGTTTTGTGATATTAGTGTCGTGCGTTAATGTGATACAGTGAGTGTAATAATAATGTAATTTCTAGGAGTGGTGTGCCTCGGTTGAAAGGCCTGCCGGAAGGAAAAGGCTCCACACAAGAGGAAGAAGGACTGCGGCACTCCGCTCTTGGGCATCATGGAGTGCTGCATGTCGGAGGAGGCGAAGGAGCAAAAACGAATAAATCAAGAAATCGAGAGGCAGTTGCGAAAGGACAAACGAGATGCTCGTCGCGAACTCAAATTGCTTCTGCTTGGTGAGTGTTCAATGTGATTCTAACTGGAAAGTAGTGTGTATCCCATTAGTAAAACCCATATGTAGAACCTATGGGACCAATACCACATAAATCAATCTGAGTGTTCCGCTTAACTAAATCATAACCCTGTTCATGATCAATTGTCCAATAATTTGACTACTCCTTTTAGATGGACCACATTAGTATGAGGTCAATCAGTACTTGTGAAGTATGACTTTAAAATAGATAATGATGCTATTAGTTTAGAGAAGTGAGGTGAGTCAGATGGCTCCAAATTAAAGTTCACACCTGATCTGTGAACTTGTTGAGAAATATTGGCAGAATACAGTGCAAAGGTTCTCTGTGGTCTAGATATTTATGTACAACTCAATGATATTAATTGTAGTTGAGAATACTTAGGTATTGCTAAAATGTAATCTGTTTTACAGAAGTATATAATGTTTTAAATTAATTTTTACCAAAGCAAGTGTTCTCCCCATTAACAGTTCTTGACTGATTTGTAGCATTGTGTCTGTAATGACAGCAAGTGACAGAAAAAGCATGTTTAAAAATAATATCATGATAACTTTGGGAATAAAATAACAAAATTATAACAGCAAAATTTCATGAATCTACAGCAGTTTTGTTATCAGTGCAGTATCAAATTAACATAATTTATTAAGATTAATAGAATAATTATGCACATACGCCAAGATTAAGAACACCGTACTAATGCATTTGTTTACAATTCAATATTTTATTCCAAATAACAAGAAATGTCTAAACCATAAAAAAAAGCCTTGGAGAAATGCCTGTTTTCTAGTTCTTGTCAATGTTATCGTACTTGTTTCCATGTGAAAAAGCTCATAGCAACAATAGAATGGCTATTATTATCTAGGTTTCATAGAAAAACTTTAACCCTTGACAAATCATTGTCCTTATGGGTCATTGAATATTTAAATTTTCACCATTATATTAGCTGAGAAACACTCAGTGCTGAATATAGGTCTCATCCAATGATAACCATAATTCTTATCAGATTTTTCTTAGTTTATGTTGCAATGTTAGGATTAACTTGGAGGACATTCACCCACCTGCATGATCAGCACTAGTCTGCAATGTGATATCCCCTGAATATAGGAAATGCCACAATTATTACTGTTTTAAACTGTCAAACACCAAGCGGTCACCGGTGACCGCAACCTATTGTTCTATAATTGTGTCTACAAAACCGGTACTCGACGAGTTAATAGGAAGTGGACTTACCTATGTGGGCATATTAGCATACTTCTGTTCTAATATTTGTTTTCATTTTCCTGTACCTATTATAGTAACTCCAGGCATTTGAATATAAGAAGAGCAATTTAGCATTTTTTCCCATTTATAAAATAGTCATTTATGTCAGTGTTATGATAAGTTGCACCTGCCATATTATCACAGATACACACACAGGCAAAAGTAGTTTTATCCTTGTGTATGTTAGAAGTACTTGTGCATGCTAGGATGAATAACTATGACTGTTTAGGTTAAAAAAGTGTTATTATTAATGCACTCTTAGGTCCAATTGGTTTCAACAGGATACTGTAGTTATATCAAGAATGGATGATATTCTAGATGTAGATATTTGATAAAATATTAATATTCTTATCATTGTGAATCATATTTCAGCCATGTAGTTCCTTAAAAATATTGTTATTTGAATTTTTAATGCTAGTCAATTCAAGGAATTTCCGCTGTGGTCAATGTGGTCCGATGAATAAAGTGACCGTAGTTTGTTCACCATTTCTAACTATAATGGTTTTACAGTCAACATTGTTTTCCAAAGGGTAACAAATAATTGCCAATCTTCAAACTTACCAATCTTCCAATAGACTGCCACAAAATTATAAAAAAACCCACAAGACTAAACTTATTGCACAGTTTAATTTGAACAAGCTGAAATTCATAATAGGGTTATTTTCTGTCATATATCTTATGAGTGACATGTTAGGCTATAGCTACAAATAACAGTGGTCCAATAAATGTAAAAAATAAATAGTATTAATATCTAACATTGGTGTCCACACTAGAGTTTTGAGACAACTAGACTAATATTACCTTGACCTTTATAATTTTTTTATTGTTGCTACCTACTTTAGTTCCAGAAATCATCTTAGGAGTAAAAGGTACAGATATCAGCTATTGTTATACTAAATTTTTAACAAACCCATATTGTTACTTATGGTCTCTGTACTGAAACAATTGTATTTATTTTTTTTATCCGCCTACCAAATAACTTAGCTGAGTGTACATGCCAGCACAAGAAAAACATCAACTTAACTCTTTCGAATTTCTTCAAAGAATTTGTACTCTTATCCAAAAACATTAAAGTAGAAATTCTAAAGACATACTTTATAGATCTGAGCAACTTGATCTGCCATTGTTGGATTGTTCATCATTAAAATATGTATAGAATAATTGCATGGGGTTTCCTCTATATTGCTCAGGCCTATATTTATATTGCTTGAACATAGTATTTGTATGATGTCAACGTAACAATAATTATGGTCATAGTAATTTACAATTTAAATTAAAATAATTGTAACTAGTTTCTATGACATTATTATTTTTGTATCAAGATGGTAATTCTAATGCAATACTTATATCATTTGCTACTGAATCAAAACAATCATCAAAAAGACAAAAATACAAAAAAAAAAGACAAAACTACCAAAAAAAAGTGTTTACTATCATGATGAAGTTAAATTCTTCATTTATTTTATTCTATTGAACAAATAGTTATTTATTGCAATTTAAAATTAGGTACCTAGGTATTTGTTAGAATTTATTAAAGTTATTGTGTCTATACATATTACATTTGCAGTGTTGATTCAATATAATATTATAACAATAATATCATTGTTATAGATAGGTATATTGTGTTCTGATGATTCAGAATGTTCTAGGTGCCTAGTTAACTCCATAAAATTACTGAGTTACTTATTTCTCTATATATGATTGTGATACACATAATAGGTAGGTATTACCTAGTTTAAAAATTAACATAATTACTAATTTCTACATTACAAGACATTTCTGCATCATATGTATAATCATTATAAAGACTTCGTTGGGTTTTCAATTGGAGTCTTACAAAAAAATCTTGATATACCATTATTGATGACATTTCTGTCTAATTACTTTAAACCTCTTCAGAGGAAAATTACCTTTTTTCTATCATGTAACATTGTGTATAAGTTTGATCTAATGAAGTTCATACTAGTTATTTGTAAAATAATTATCATCACAATGCAAGGTAAAATGCTATTAATTTATTTGTATAAAATAGACAAAACATTAAATTTCCTCTTGATTAGGTGAAGTTTTTAATTATCATTATGATACTCTTTATGATATAATACCTACAGCATTAACCTGCACAAGTTGCATATGTCTCTTTTAGACAAGCCAGCTATTACCTCCCAAAACCGCTACAACTCCTGTTTGCCAGGATCTACAGTAGATACAATCATGCAAACACCGGAATACTGAAATTTAGCACATCTCAGAGATATGAATAACTGTCTTAGACATCGCAATGAAATAAATCAGAACATATTATTAGAGGAGAATAAAAAAAACGACAGATTCCACTTCTGTCAATGAATTTAATGCAAGTTGATAACTAGGTTTACTTAGCTTTTTAATTAAACTGAATCTTACCTGGGGTTAGAACCTTGTCCAATGGACAATGTCCATACATTCTTGTTAATAGAAATTTTTATGTATACTCCCCAGCACTAACCATGGTTGGGTGAATTCGCACATTGTGTATTTTTAATTATTTTATATTTATTGCCTCGTTGGCCGAGTAGTCGCAAGTGCGACTGCCGGGCAAGGGGTCTCGGGTTCGATTCCCGGGTCGGGCAAAGTATTACTGGGTTTTGTAAAATTCTCAGTAGTAGCACGGGTATATGGCAATAGGCTCACCCCCTATTACATGGGACTCATATCATAACAACTAGTGAAAAGTGGGTGTTACATTGTACTGTGGTAGAATGTGCACCTCTGCCTACCCCTACGGGGATAAAAGGCGTGATGTTATGTATGTTTATATTTATTGCCATCACTTTTCATCATTCATGTCTATTTAGAAGAAAGATGTATTCTTACACTTCTTTAGTCTTGTAAGGAATTTGATTGAGATGTAGGTAAAACAACAAATTACAGTATGCATGATTTCATTTACCCCCACCACGAAAAATTTGGCCATGGATATTGCTGGGTCAGAGGCTATATCAGCAGGTTAAATTGCTGCTCCTAGGAATATGCTGTAATAGGCGTTGCACAGTGGAGGCTCTGGAGCTAGGTATGCCACACGTCTTAGTCTTTCTCCTCAATATCTAAGTACCTTTTGAAGGTTCTCCCGAAATAAGAAATCGTAGATCACCTAGTTACAGGCTGTTTTATTTCCTTCAATGGATTTTCGACATTATTTTATCTTCTTATCTTTAATAAAATTGAATAACTATCTCTGTAAAAAAGAATCAGTTTGGGTTAGATTGACGTGCTGCTTTCTGTGCCATGGTGATGATGATCAAGTGTTCGCATCTCACTTGGATTCTAAAAGAAAAATTAATTTGATAACATACACTTTTGAAACTTCAAGACATAATAACTAATTGTCCTAAACTCATTTGTTAGTTGCTTATTTTATATTAGCTAAATTAAAATGTGTTTTTAAGTTTTGAAGGCATCAAAAGCTGCATCATCCAAAGGTTCATTAGTCAATGCATAGGACCCACCCATGTAGGTACACTTTGTTGCATAAAACTTAAATAAAGCTTCACTGAGAAGTTGCAGTGGTAATAGGACTGTTCTTAGTAACTATCAATTAATTACTGTTAAATGCCCCATCAGTTCTATTCATGTACAAAATAGCGGTTCTAATAGTTCAAATAATATGTTCTAGGTATTTTTATTTTATTTAACTATTGTTAAGATCATTCTTTATTTTCCGCATTGAAACTACCTAAACTAGGTCTGTACTATATTAGATAATAAGTGTCATCAGCATACTTCTAGGTGAAAAACGCTGTAAGTTACCACGGCCCTGGCTACGAGCAGGAGACGATATGGAGTGGTTTTTAGCCTGAGTCTGACTCCCCCTCTCACCTCACCCAAGGTGGTAGGACTCATTTCATGATTCTCAAAGACCTAGGAATTAAACTCAAAACTTAGCAAGTAGGCACTTGACTGGTGCACTTAGGCCACTCGACTAAAGAGATTGTCTAAAGCAAAATCGTTATTGAAATTGGCCATAAAACATAGATATACTAGGAATCCAGTAAATCAGGGCGCGTTTAATTTTCGGGGTCGACTGTGCCCAAACTAGCACGCCGACTGTCATGTGACACCCATAATTCTGCACGCGATTACCACCAACGCGGACAGCTGCTTTGGGCCTTAATAAAATAATCTAATTAGGTACAAAGTCGAATACTCCACCTATAAGTACCTACCAATAATATCCTCGTACACATTACAAGGAAGCTACAAAAATGTTATTTTAAATTGAACAATTACTTCAATGGTATATGACTCATTTTGATACTGGCCATGCTATCGCTACCGGCCATCAGTATTGTCCGTTTTGGGGCTAGACAGATTTTCTCACTATTTAACGTTACATGAAAAATAATTATAAGTGCATAATAATTGTAATTAACTTTTTATTCATTGAAATAATCGGAGTCTGAATTTAATTTGAAATCAGAATAAACTGTAATGGCGACCAGTCTTATAAAATGTGTAGGTAATATAATCAGCCTACTTTAGTCTGCTTAGCAACCAGTCAACCACACGATCGCATTGCACTGCGATATGAATCTAATAGTACAGTTATGGTAATTGTCACAGGTCACAAATTGTCTCAAATGCTCATAATAGTGGTCCTCTGTTCCCCCTCGAGGTATTAGGATTCTGCTTGGTGGACCACCACGTGATCATTCTCTGACCACGCCTCCGTGATAGGTCGTCATTGTCATACGCCTCATACTAGAGTACCTAGTCCAATTGTAACTTATGACTTCTCATTGCTTGTGTTATGCGTCATATGTGCAACCAGTGTCTGTTCGAAGCAGACACACTGTCGCCAAAATATATTAACGTTAATTTAGTTTAGTCTTTGTTTAGTTTTTGTTTCTTAATTAGGTCCAACGAAATACATATCTAAGTACCTAGCCCAATTTTATATTTCTGCAAACGACAGAGTATGACGTTGCAGATTAAAGTAACTTGTAGTTATTTTAAGATTTTAGAATCTAGATTCTATTCTATTTACTTTTCTAACAATTTTATAGATCCCCTTGACCATTTCGCTAAATAAATGAGGAAACCACCACATCTGCAATTACGTAAAAGTTAACACGTATTGGTCTATTTCTCCTCAGGTACTGGAGAGTCAGGCAAGTCGACGTTCATCAAGCAGATGAGAATTATCCATGGCTCCGGCTACAGCGACGATGATAAAAGGGGATTTATCAAACTCGTCTACCAAAATATATTCATGGCAATGCAGAGTATGATACGCGCTATGGAACTACTATCTATACAATATGGAAATCCGTCCAACTCAGTGAGTATTTATTTTTAAATACAGAACTTTTAAATTGATAGAAATAAAGGCGGTCGTAAAAATGGCGGACCGAATATCAAAATATTTATGTGCCGACCTTTGTCTGCAAAGACCTAGCTACTAGCTACCATTTCATTACTTTGCGATATACTTACGCTAGCCGGATGGAATCGAGTGCTGTAATATGCTTTGCTAAATAATTGGTGACCAGTTTTGTCAAAGGAAAAATATGCTTTTGTCACGGAAAGACTAAAGAAGACGAAGTATTTGTAATATGAAGTTTTAGAAGCACCGCCATATTATGTTGTGCAATAAAACTATTAATAGAAAATTAGATATACTGTATTGTAAGGTATTTCAAATATTGTAAGAATTTATGGTAAACAATCCTTTTTGTCCTGATGACGAATATAATATGGGAATTCACACTGAAACTGCACAAACAGACTGCTAAGCAGTATACTTAAACCATTATTGTGTAATTCCAGGAAAAGGCGGAGTTGATATCATCGATCGACTTTGAGAGTGTGACAACGTTTGAGAGTCCCTACGTCGAAGCCATCAAGGCTTTGTGGGCTGATGCTGGCATCCAGGAGTGTTATGATCGTAGGCGAGAATATCAGCTTACCGACTCCGCCAAATAGTAAGTTGTGTTACAATTACTACCACCTACTTACAAAACGACACTTAGAGAATCGTAAATACCATCATTATGTGATTTATCTAGTTTATAAAAAGGAACTAAGTATGTTTACAATCTGACATTATGATTAGTAATTGAATACCGTATTCATGCATTCGTATTGTGTCGGTCCCTTTATTAATAGCATCGCAATGAATAATCAGGTAATTATCTCACAAATAATTTCCTACAAAGCCGGCGACATATTGACTCATCGCCATATCTGCAATCCCGGTTACAGGAAACTAAATGATGGTCGGGAATGTCGACTAAAACCGCGAAAGATTGCCTGAGTACAATATGATGTCATAATCCAAATTAGTAAGAATTCAATAAGTGGAGTGCTTCAGAACGTTCACCTTAACCTATTGAGCCTTTGCCGTGTTTCTTGGGAATACTAAGAAACAAGTTAATGGCAATGAAAGTAGTAAAACGGACCTGTATGAATGTAATATAATTTGCAAAATGTTATATACCCATGGACGGTATTGCATTATTACGAAATGAGCATGTTCAATACCAAGTCACATTGGCGAATCATTACCTAATTCTAATTATGTTACGTTAATTTAAATTGAAAATTAAGTGTTAATGTGTAAAACTTAAATTAGATCCACACTGAGAAAAAAATGTTTCTATAGCTACTTGCAGGAGATTGACCGCGTGGCGGCACCAAATTACTTACCAACCGAACAAGACATACTGCGCGTAAGAGTCCCAACAACGGGCATTATAGAATACCCATTTGACCTGGAAGAAATACGATTTAGGTAAAATATTGAACATGTAAAGGCTGTGCATGTCTCGCTTCACAGGTGCATGGTATCATGGGACTATACTCTCTATTTCTTGTTGCAACTTTATATCTTAAGTGTATGTGTGTAACAGGTTCTCTATGTGCATGTGTCTGCATACTGGCTGTTAGCGCTGCATGATATATATTTCAGCTATTTAAGTGACTTGGCAAGAATCGAGAAAGACGATTACCTCCCGACCGAGCAGGATATCCTGCGAGCTCGTCAGCCGACCACCGGCATTCTTGAGTATCCTTTCGATCTTGACGGAATCGTGTTTAGGTATGTCCAAAACCACAGGATTGTTGGGTGCGATTGAACAACGCTAGTAGTACCCGAAGAGCTATTTCCCTTTGATTTTATTACAGTGTATTCCATATTAACTTTAAATAAAACAATGAGTATTTTTACCTTAGTACTGTAAAGCAGATTCCGAAAAAACCCGTATTGTTTGAAGTTGTTCCCTTTAAAGCTAAAGGTGTGGTTTTGATATACTAATTGTCCGTCGGTCGTGCTTGTATTTGCTTGTATAGTGGAACTATGCATTCATTTCATGCACTATATCATTATCAATAACTTGCTTTTGGGCAGCGCTTTGCTTATTGCTTGGGGTTTTAAGTGATGACCACATAGTCTATTTACTCTCGAAATTAATATCAATCCTTATTGATACCTAATATAGTTTGAAATCAGTTAATCTGTTAGCTGATGGTTATCAAGAGACCAATCTTTATGAGCCAGACAGATAAAAATAAGGATTTCGATATTAATTTTGTGTGTTATGTGACAATGCTCATCTTAGAAAGTAGCCTTGATATGTATTGTCTGATTACATTAAATTGTCATATAATTATGAACCTACAAACCTCCTTGTGGGCTTGTGGCCTAGTTTGCGAGCATATCCATGTGAATTGTCACGTGACTATTATATGTACTAATTGGGTAATGAGATTATGACTATTTCTTTTTTTCTTGAACTAAAACAGCACTCATTCGGTGCTCTACCATATTTCTGATGATGACGGCTACGAATGTTAATTATACGTTGTCTTGTTTTAATAACAATATGATCAAATCCTATGATTTTATAAAACTTTTTCACCCCTAAAGCATTTATTACAATAATCATAAGAATTATATCAACATTGTAAAATAAAAATAGATGATGCATATTACATAAGAAATTCTCCACCAGTTACTATTTACAGCAGTTGGGCTAAAATCATCATTAGAGCTGCAGCCATTAATTCACTGCCCATCATAAAGCAGTCACTATATCACATTGCACACTTCGTATGTCTGTTTACACTATTCATAGTATTAAATCATCTAATCATTGAATTCTAGCATGTTTGGTGTGTCGAAGATACCAGTTTTAATTAGGTTAGACTTTTTTGCAATTTCACTACTAACATACCTTTTTGATACTTTTATTATTGCTATTTATTGTTGCTTTACATAACATTCTATGTATGTGTATTAATCACCACCTGATTTCATCTTAACATTGTTTTCTTTGTCTGGGATTCGTGTGTTTGGTCATTGGCTTCATTATTTTCGGCTAAAATTTTTGTGTGTATATTTTTCGAAATTTGATGGCAGTTTGACATTGACAGTTTAAGCAATTGACAAAACTTGAAAGTAATTGGCGGCCATTTTGCTATGCCAATATATTGATGCATGCTGCGACTATCAAATTGGCTGTAACAGTACTAACTGTTACAGCCAATTTGATAGTCGCAGCATGCACCTAAAGACTATTTAGGTGAAAAGTAAGTAAGATAAGTCGCAAAAAAAATGTGACAGAATGGACTGGACTAAAATGAATTGTTTAACAGTAGGTACTCTCAAACCACGAATAGCAGAGTTTAACATCATTTACGTAATAACATGTCCTGCACTTAACAAAGTTTTTACTCCAGCTTCTTGTTCAACCATATTGTATTTATTTAATTAATTAATTTTTGTACGTGTCCAAACAGAATGGTCGACGTCGGCGGACAAAGATCCGAGCGAAGGAAGTGGATTCACTGTTTCGAAAATGTGACCTCAATCATATTCTTAGTAGCTCTTAGTGAATATGATCAAATTCTGTTCGAATCGGAAAATGAGGTGAGTAACATAACTATTTTTTGTTGTACTTACTAATAATTATAAATGTGAAGTTTGCGTGTATGTTTTTTACTCAATTACGTCAAAATGGCTGAAGGGATCGAGTTGAAATTTGGGTCAGAGCGCGAACTCGTTACGAATACTTTAAACGTAAATGAAACTCATACTAAGGCCTCTGATTGGCCGGCGCCAATGAAGCAACCAATCGGAGCGCCGAACGCGAACTCGTTACGATTACTTTAAACGTAAAACAAACTCGTACTAAGGCCTCTGGTGTAGATTAAGGTCTATAGTAACACATGTCATATAGGCTGCATTATACCACGGAAACGCGGGCAAAGCCGCTGACAGAAGCTAGTACGTCATACAAACGTCATTGGGATTGTACAGTTATTTGCTGAACAGTAGTCAGCCTAGTTACTATGGAAATAAATTGCATAGCACTGGACAATGACGACATTATTTTTATTTGATATCGTCATCGTCATGACGTAAACGGGGTAATGAATAATTCAAAAATAGTGCGATTTTCCTTACGTTCTTCCTGAATTGAAGATTTTTTTCAAAACACCAAAGAGTAGTTTGTAAAAGATGACAGTTAGCTTATTGAACATTTAGAGAATATTGTTAATCATCTCTATTCCGGTCCTGGTCCCAGTATTAGAATATCATCAACAGCTTTTTACAGTCCACTGCTTAACTATATGGACCACGTCGATATAAGAAGTTTTGCCAAATTCTCCCTTTTAGGTTATACGCAGGCGTTATTTATCTACGGAGCCGTGAAAAATTTAACGGGTTACCGGGGCTCTGGCTCGAAGTGCAGGAGTAGGAACGGGGTGGTTTTTAGTCAGTAAGAGTCTGACTTTCCCTCTTGCCTCACCCGGGCGGGAGAAGTCATTGGATGAATGAAAAAGGCTTTATTTATCTGCTCTGCATAAATAAACGTTTTGCAAAACGTACTCCCTCCTAACTGTACTGCATTTATTTGCCCTGTACGTTTGCCCATACATATTTCATAACGTATTTGAAATAAATTCTCTGATAGTATACATTTTCCTTGCTTTCACACTATGACACAATGTCGATCGGAGTTCCCAGATACGTAGGGAAAACCATTTTATAACCGTAATTAGCATAAATTATTATGTTTTCGGCTTACTCACGTAATTATTTGACGAGGAACTCGACTAGATTCAAGCCATGCTAGAGGCTCATATTCATGAGCCGAAAACATAATAATTTATTTAGTATGTCTGACGAAAGTTATAATATGCAATTAGCATTTTGCAATGTCGGATATAACTTAAAATAATTGCAGAATTACTTTTGTACCTTGCATATTCTGGATCCACCTTAGAGTAATAGATAAAGCACCATAAGTTGCCAGGGCTCCAGCTTTAAACAACTGGGAACGAGATGGTTTTTAGTCAATAAGAGTCTGACACTCACGCTTCACTTAAGTCGCGGACGCTGGGAATCATTCGATGATTTTCCCTCATCAAAAGAAAAATTACTTATTACAACAATATTATTAAACCGTTACAGAATCGAATGGAGGAGTCTAAGGCACTGTTCAAGACGATTATCACGTATCCATGGTTCCAGCATTCATCTGTAATTCTCTTCCTCAACAAGAAGGATTTGCTTGAAGAGAAGATCATGTATTCGCATCTCGTCGACTACTTCCCCGAATACGACGGTATGTACACAGCTTTATATTTGTCTAAAGAAGAAAATATATCACAAATGGTGAAGTGTGGATCCGGTGTTTATAATACACACATTCAAATTCAAGGAAATTGTCTAAGTATTGTAAATTGAATATTACCCGTGTAACCGATTTATTTATTTATTCCTACTCGTATTTAATAGTCAGGTAATATTTGATAAGCATTAATGATTAAATCAATAATGACTACTCAATTAAGAACGATTACTGTTGGCAATGATATGAGTGATGAAATCAGATTAAAAATATTATGTGGTTTGAGTTATTGAATTAACCTTTCCTAAAATAAGGAGAGAGATAAGTTCCCTACAAACAACTAAAATTAATATGACTTCACGATTATGCAGTACTCGGATGTGCTACCAGCTGCTGTACATAGTACTGCGGATTCGATTCTCGCACAGAATCACTGTGTGATTCACAAATTGTTGGTATTTCAAGTGTACTTGTAACACGGGATTACATTAGTAGGACAACGAAAAGATCTAGCGATGATAAAATAGCGATTTTATTCAACAACTAGGTCCGAAGATGGAAGCCCCGCCAGCGTTAGATTTCATTCTTCAAAAATATTTGAAAGAAAACCCGGATCCTGAGAGATCGTGTTATTCTCACTTCACCACTGCCACAGGTTGACATTAATATCCTGTGTGGTATACCGCTAGTTTTCAATTGACGTGAAATATACCGATTTAATTGGAAATAACGGCTTACTTCACATGAAATGACAGAAAAAGTTACTAGTTTGAAGTCAAACGTTCACGTGATAGTTGTTATTTTCTATTAATATCGCTAGTTCGCTAGGCACCGTGTGATATGCTAGAACTTGTAATAAAGGTAGTCTTCATTGGTTTTGTGCGTTGAAAGTAATTTAGTAAACTAAATAGGTATATTCATAAAGACAATGTCTAGTGTTGCTGTATTTACTGATATTTTTCTTATATCAGTTGAAAGAAGTATAAAATAGTTCTAAGGTAGTGTTTTTACCTTGGCTTACAAGAACTTGCATAGTTACCATTGATACAAGGGCCATATCATCACTATTATTAATCAGAAGGCGTTCTTTCCTGAATAAAGGCCCCCACAGCCTCTTCCTTTAGTCTTCCCCTCGCCATTTCATGCAGTGGCTCCTCGCGACTCAGACCTCCTTATAGTATTTTTTTTTTTACTTTTAACTGGACTACATGGTAAATAACCAAAAAGTTTTTATTATAAACTTAAACAAAACCAAACCAATGAAGATTACTTCTATAACGCTACATATAAATGCGTAGTATTGCTAGATATGTGTATGTTGTCCCGAGCACAGGTCCGCAACGTGACGCCAACACTGCGCGTGAGTTCATACTGCGAATGTTCGTGGATCTCAACCCGGACGCTGAGAAGATCATCTACTCACACTTTACGTGCGCGACAGGTAAGTTCATTAGCTTTAATAACACAAACGGATGTAGTAATGTCACAGAGTAACTTTTGATTTAGAAGGTTGATTAAAAACTTTTTCTGGCGTTATCAATTTATAGATTTATTTATGGTTTTGAGAGATAGAGTTACACCGTGATTTTACTTGTTTTCATGAAATCAAAACCAGCTAAATTGCTCTTACGTGCTGTTTAAATGAGTTCACACAAATGTGTTATTTTAATTATATTATTAACATCAATTTACAGTCAAAGATTTAGCTGATTTTTGTTTCTAAATGACTTCAACAGACTAACCTAATAAAACTATTTTTGATATAATAATGAATGTCTAATAATACATTTGAATCCATGTCATTTATCTATTAAGAAAAAATAATAGTAAGATTGTATTTTAGCAAAGATTTCTATGAGTCAGCATCTAAGTTAATTTGGTTTCAAAGTTTCTGCACTTGAATAATACTCATTTTCTCATCGCACCAACAAATTATCACAGTCAACTTATAAAACGATTATATTCCGAGAACAACTTTATCAGGATTTTAAGGTAAGCTGTAGCCGACTAGCTATTTTGAATCTTATTCTAAGTGTCACCCACACCATTGGCTCAGTGACCCAAAACCCTTTGGGCTATGATACTAGAACATCACGGGTCGAATTGAGTTTAAGAAAAACCTTTATATTTGAACCAACAATGTATCAAATTACCTTAATATTTTGCAAAAGGCTGACAACGCACTTGCAGCACTTGTATTGCGGATGTCCCTGGCCTGCGCCAATCACCTACTATCAGGTGAATCCATGTTATATAAAGAGAAAAAATATATAAAGGAAACCTGAACAGTAGTTGTAGTAGATTTATAGTTTTAACTTAAGTTCCATTCAAAATGTGTTAAAATTGTGACTCCAATAGTATATCTACTGATAAATGACCAATGCCATTGGACATTATCTTCATTACAAATACTGTGGGGTATTTTCATGTGGTGTCATCCACATTTTCAATGTTATTTACTTTCTGTTTGCTGGGTTGATGCGCTGTTTTGTATTCGTATGCTTGTTTTGTGTTGCTTTTTGTTGTAGTGATTGTTATTGTATTTTATGGGATGAATGGCTAAAGAAGTAGATAGTTTGTTTTATTTATGCTTATGATGTGATGTATACTAAAATTTTATTAACAGTTTGTTTTTACTAACCAACGTTTGTTGGTTAGTAGTCTCTGGGAGTGTGATCTCTGGCAATATGAACGTAACACTATGTTAAATAATTTAATTGTTTCGTCAGGTGTAGTTTATTATACGGACCTTGTGGAATCTAGAACGAATTTCCGTGCGTTTAGGCGTTTTTGCCATACCTATTATTGGAAGCAAGTATAACAGCTCACACATAGGACCCACTTAGTTTTTAGTCAAATTTCCGTGGTGCTTGGCGACTGGGCTTCACCCAGTTGTACAGTCTCTTCTTTGTGCCTTTAGGCTTAATTCATTCTGTCTCCTGCAGTAATTCACCGAGGGAAGTGAAAACCACAGTTTTTTCTTCTTCTCCTCTTATAATATCTTCTGATTCACTTCGTTGCGGGAACCAAGACAGTTACTCATGTCCCTGGGACGCGCCGGACTTCAGTGTTCCGGTGTTTTCATGGACAACCAGGATCTACAGTAGATACAAATCTACAGTAGATACAAATCTACTGTAGATCGTGGCTTACAGGAGTTGCAGCGGTTTTGGGAGGTTGTGGCGGGCTTGTCCCTTTAAAGTAACCAACGTTTGTTATTAAAATCGCTTAAAATATACAATTCGATTTAAAGAAGTTAACACGAATAACCATTTTTTTATATTTGGCTAATAAAGCTAATTCTGAATTTAATACCAAATTAGAAACCATTGCTTTTATAAAATGAATACGTAATTTTATAAGCCTCACGCCTCGTGGACCTGGCACAGTTCTCGCTGCCACGTGCTGCCCGAGCTGCAGAGAACTGACTTACTATTTTTAATTATCTGCATGTTTTATTTTATAGCTGTCCGCAACTTACACTTTTATTTATGTTGTCTATTTTGCATGCTGCCTTGGATATTTTTAAAGACACGGAAAACATTAAGCTTGTGTTCTGCGCTGTTAAAGATACCATCATGCAGTCTGCTCTCAAGGAATTCAATTTGGCATAACTTAACCTAACGCCCTTAATCATAATTAAATCTTATACTCTATGGACTAATGACTAATTAAACATTTATTTTTAATACTAACCTGCATGTTTTATTTGTTTATCCTGTCCGTCGTGCGTCGTGCATGGGTCTTGCATGTTATATGTGCTTTATAACGCTTTTATTGTTTTGTTCTAACAGTGTTCTTATTTATTTAAATGCTTCGTGGAATAATAATTTAATTAATGAATAGAAATAATTACAAATGAAATCACTCGAGACATTTTCTTGGAGATGTCAGTTATTTATTACCATAAACAACAATAATGTTGCTTAAATAGTTTATGAAGGTAAAAGTGCAGTTATTTTGCAAACCAAAAGTTACTATTACTAAGTTTCACAGTGATCTGATGCATGTATGAACTTAAATGATAAGTATAACGTTTGAAAATATACTAATTTTGTAGGTATTTTGTCTTGAGAATGGTGTGTAACTTCGAACAATATGTTTAATTCCAGACACTGAGAACATCCGGTTCGTGTTCGCTGCAGTCAAAGATACAATCCTACAATCCAACTTGAAGGAGTACAACCTCGTCTAAGCGAAACCAAGGTCCCTGACACAAATCTGTGATTGTGTAAAACACATAATTTAAACATCATCACTCGACGTCAGAATGTGTATGTAAATTCGCGAACTGAGATCGGATGGACGAACTAATTTCAACTTAAAATGTTTAATGAGGAAAATAAGGATAGATTGTAAGTCATTTAACCCAAAAAATAGAGTTGGGAGTGCGGCGTCGAGAGCCCTTGCGACCGCACTCCCTTCGACAACATTCGTTCTCGATCCGTACGGATCGTGTCAAGACGCGTCAGGTTTTTTGACATGTTTTTTTATGATGAAGTTATTCACAATTTATGTATGTGTCTGTATTGGTGAATATTAAATTGTGCATTTTAAAAGTTATGGTGAGTCTTGGCCTTACCATGAGCTGCTTTTAGTCATTGTTTTAGGGTTTTTTTTTGTAAAGTTTGTTGCCATAATATCTTTCTACATTAGTATACATTTTATTATGTCCAGACGGATGGATTTGAACAAACTAGTCCAATGAAACGCGTGTTTAGTATCATCCTCGTGGGTCGAGACAGGACTTCCTATTAAGGTATTGATCGGGATGCTTCTGTTATTATTACGTATTTATTTTAGCTATGGTAAGTTGTCTGGTATAGCTGCGATCGACCCAGAGTAGCGCGTGTCGGGCGTTCGCCTTGCCGGCACTCTCTCTACCTACCGATTAAATTCACTAGAGGTAATTATAAATCGGTACCCTATTTTCTGTTAAATTGAAAGATTATAACTTTATAACTGTATTTAATATTTCGTTACTTTTGTACATTGGATTTTTTGTTACTTGAATATATGTTAATATTTAAGCTGTTTATATTTAAATATGGTGTTTTTCTACACGAATTGACTTCACGCAAAATGTTTTATGTTAACTGTAGGCTTTGTGTACGCTGTGGTCTGGTGTATTGGTTTCTTCCTAACGTTATCCATGTACAATGTTCATTAATAAAACATAAATAATGAAAATATAGGAAGTTACTATGTTAGTTGTTTAAGGAATTTTTGATGCATTTGATATAAACTTTTTTTACTAGAGAAACCCTCGGAATAAATCAAAGCGAAACGTGGATTGTAAAAACCGAAACCGAAGTTTTTTGCACGAACGCTTTTACCAGTATGTAATATATTGTACATTTGGTCTAAATGAGCTGAGTGAATTGAGCTGACAGTTCAGTGCCAAGTTTTGCTATTGGCATACTTTTTTATCGTAACGTGAAGCACAAAGTATATACCTACATTTTATCATTGTTTTCCATATTTAAGAATATTTTATTGTACCATGCTTAATTAAGAGTGTTGCTTCGTGTTATTATTTAGTTTTATTAATGTATAAGAAACCAAGTTTCGTTTTAAAGATATATTATTATTTGTATTATTTGTTGTTGTGTCTTGATTTCTCTTCGATTTCGACTTTCTATTCTTATCTATGGACCGCTAAGCACAAGTGACACTGTCAATAGCAAAACTCCATGCTTTAATTAAGATACAGCTGTCTGATGCTCAAAGTAATGTGACGTTGTTGAAACATAGCGCACAATATTGGAAATTTCTATTTGATGTTACCCACTGATGTGCAATCTGTGTATGCCGTGTACATAGAAACTGTATTTGTTTTGTGCATTTGTACAGCAATAGTGTGAGTTAATTTGACGGGACGCGGTTCTGTGCACCCCGTGCTGGCAGTGCAGGCACGAGTGAGCCGACTGTCATGCACTGTACACGACTACTTCCATGCCGTACCAAGTTGTCGCTACTCCGCGCTCCACCGACGCTCGTCTTCGTATAAATACGTTTTATACGTTCGGATGTAACATTTACAATAATAGATACAATAGTATTCTATTACTGGTTCACATTGACATTCAATGCATGAGCTTGAATTTATATTTATTTGCAGTAGTCTCAAAACGAAACAAAGCACAATGAAATTATACATTGGTGATTAGTTCGATACAAGACGAGCGTCGAGCGGTCGTGACCGGTGTCGTCCGACGTTAAGTGCCGACAATTCGTATCTTTCTTACGAATGGACTGAATATCGTGTACTGGTGTGTGGTTCTTACTTATTTGTTTCTACGGTTGGGCTACACAAATATTGCTAAAACTATATTATAGTCTAACGTTGCTTTACCTTTTGCGTGAGATTGTGAGAATTTTAGCTTAAGTTCCGACTGAAGATGGATGCCTGAATGAAATATTGTAAATTATAATTTCTCATAAAATATAATTTTTTTCAGCTAAACGAGTCGTTTTATTTTTACATAATACCTAACTTTACCTAAATAACTTGGTCCCTATGACCGTGGCGTCTCTGGCAACACGCAAATGTATTCTCATTGGCGTGATTTCCACGTGATGTTAGTAGAAAATAGAAATGTTATTATAAAACTATTATTACACAATAGATAAATGACCGTTGATACAAACCATTACGTGTTAGCGTACATTAGGTACATTGAAACACACATGCAGAGTTGAACGTGTTTACGGTCATTTAACAGCTAACATGGAGATAAGCGAGTTAAGCTTCGTGTCATATCTGAATTCTACTACCACAGCCGGCAGTAAATTAGGTGACATGGCCGCTAAAGTTGCTACGCAGAACTTTGATTTAACCTATGCGACGTTACTGTTTTTCAATTCAACTTTATGCTTCGGTGTTGAAGTGTTTTTGAATATATTTAATTACAGTGTAGTCATTAACAGAGGCACATTGGAACAAAGTTTACTGAACAATAATACACAGCAGTTTGTGCTATTTGCAACTGACGCTGCTGATGTGGAAGTTATACTCGATACCATGATAGATTTTGAAATTGATAATACTGGAAAATTTATTATCGTTTGCGAATCACCAGTACAAAATGAATGTGACGAACAGGACATTATGGACCTCTGTTGGAATTATAGGATCGTGAATATTGTTTTCATCAGACTTGAAGGAACTGAAGCTATCGGCTTCACATACTACCCGGTAGCAGACGGAATATGTCACAATTTAAAACCAGTGAAACTAGACTACCGCAATCAATATACACATACAAGTTATGGGGAAGTGTTCAGTAACAAATTTCGAAATCTAAATTTTTGTCCACTGACAGTCTCAACCTTTATACAACCACCTTATATAATGAATATAACGAATGGAATTCCAATAGGCTCTGATGGGGATTTACTTCGACTGTTAATTCACGGTCTGAATGCAACTCTAAAAATGATGACACCAAGTCGTGGTACTGGGTGGGGTTGGCGTGAAAAGAATGGTACCTGGATGGGGTCTCTTGCAGACGTAAAGGATGAATTGGCAAACTTTTCAATGACCTCAGCAGCCCTTACATTGTCGAGGTTCTCAGACTTTCAAATATCGTCTAGTTACTTGGTGACAAAAGTAGTGTGGGTCACACATCCCGCACAAATTCAAAATGTGGCACTAAAATTGTTGCATCCTTTTGAAGAAGACGCTCGAATAGCTTTACTGGTGAGTTTCTTCCTTGTCGTCCTCTGTGCTTTTCTTATCAAAACCTACTTCTGGTCATCAACATGTGGCGTGAATGAAGAAGCTGAATTGAGCAAGAGTATGGTGTTTTATGCATGGATGCTATGTATGGGTCAATCAATCATAAAAATTCCCACAAAAATGTCGTTTTTACAAATGGTTTTTATTTGGATATGGTACTGTTTTCTCATTAGGACGGTGTATCAAGTATACCTTATTAGTTCGTTGAAAGGAAAGTTTTACGAAGAACAATTTCAAACAATAGAAGATGCGATTCATGCAACGTATCCCTTTGGTGGCGGTCCAGCACTAAAGGACTATTACATTGACAATCCAGTGGTTCATGATAAGTGGGTAGATGTCGACACTCCCCAAATAATGCCGACTGCTATGAAACTAGTAGAAGGTATGAATTTTGTTCTAGCGATGAACATTGATGCAGCTTACATAGCAATTAAAGAAAGTAAGGTCAGTTTACACATTCTGCCTCAAAGAATTATTTCTAGTCCAACAGTTATGTTTTTCAAAAAATATTCTCCTTTATTGGAACCGATCGATTTGGTCATGGGTCGTCTGACTGCTGCTGGATTTCCAATTAAGTTGAAACAAGTATATACCAGTATATTACAATTGAAAACTAGAGATGCTAGTACTGAAGAGGAGACCCTGAAGATTCGACACTTTACAGCTTGTTACGCTGTGTTAATATTGGGCTGGATTGTATCAGCCTTATTC
Organism: Spodoptera picta; assembly: GCA_038387885.1. NCBI lineage: Eukaryota > Metazoa > Arthropoda > Insecta > Lepidoptera > Noctuidae > Spodoptera > Spodoptera picta. Next base: position 1,292,419 of record JAZHFQ010000778.1, read on the forward strand.
TTTTCTTTAGAAGTTTATTTTGGTAGAGTGTACCGACATCCTTCGCATTCATTATTACAAATTATATAACATGTTAAGCAAAAATAAACTATAAATATACGGCAATAGATTAGAATACCTAATAACTTGGATTGAAAACGTAAATCTGATTATATTGTATGAAGAATTGATGATGCATTACAGTAAAAGCAATCATAATATATAGTAGATGCATATCCATACAACACCGTTACATGTTATTTAGCCATCAGTACATGTAGGTAACTTCATATGCAATTATAGTAAATTACACACCTACACAGGCGTGCGCTTTCAATTTTACGACAGCGAATCATTAGTAGACAATAGAATTTCTTTCGAATACCAACATGGAGGTTTGTGACAAAGAAATACGGAACCAAACATTTGAACACTTTCGTACTGCAGAAGAGCCAGCTTCAGAACTTGGATTACTGGCCGCCAAGATAGCTTTATACAGTTTTGAATGGCGGTATCTGACTGTTATAATATTTAATACAATAGAAGTAATTGGCCTCAAGACATTTTTAAGGGCGTATCGGCAACCGGCTGTTGTGAGGCTGGGTAAATTCACTTCTACAAATTCACGACGATCTGATGTAAAGCAGATGGTCATATTTGGCGAAGATTCTTCTGAAATATCGAGTACACTCCGATGGGTCGCTAGATCTAAATATGACTGTAATGGAAAATTTATAATAATTTGTGCATTTGTCAATCAAAATTGTGATGAAGGTAAAATTTTTAAGACGCTTCATGATTTATATATCACTAATGTTCTGCTTTTGAAACCGTCACAATCGTCCAACAGGACCTCAGCCTATTCATATCGAATAGCTACTTCAGAAAGATGTAACAATTATATTCCCTATAAATTGAATATATCCTTGAATTGCAGAAATGATGAATGTCTTAAAGGACTTTTCGAGGAAAAATTATCTAATTTCCATCAGTGTTCCCTTTATGTTTCAACTATAAATCAACCACCCTTCATGTATTTTTACAATAGTACAGTATATGCAACGGGCATTGATGCAGAAATAATGCAACTGGCAGCAGATATATTGAATGCAAATCTAACTTTTATAAAACCATCTGATAGCACGGACCCCGGACACTACACAAACAATAACTGGACTGGATCCTTGGGTGACATATTCAATAAACGCATACACGTTTCCGCGTGCTCAGCACCACTAACGTCCAATAAATATGGAAATTTCCAAATATCCTTCACATATTATTCTATGGATATAGTGTGGGCTGCTAGGCTTCCATCGCAAAAGTCCTCGTGGGAAAAACTTTTAAGCCCTTTAACTATTCTCCTTCGAGTTTTATTAGTACTCATGTTTATTAGTATCGGGTTCGCAAATACACTTTGCAATACAAACATTGGCCGTAAACTAAGAACAGTTTTTCAAATGCCGTCACCAAAGTATAGTGTGCTGTTTTATTCGTGGATACTATTTCTTGGCATGCCGATTTTAAGATCACCGTCGAGAAGAAGTTTTCTCGTATTAGTTTATACTTGGATATGGTTTTGCTTTGTGATAAGGAGTATCTACCAAGCAGCTCTCATTAATTCCCTGAAAAATCCAGTTTACTTACCAACTCTTAAAACATTTGAAGATGTTATTAGAGATGGATATCCTTTCGGTGGGTTAGCGACCTTGAGGGATTATTACTCTGATGATCGTGCTATTTACGATAGATGGATAGTTTTAGACCTAGCTCAAGTGCCCGAGACTCTAAATAACATTTTAGATGGGACCACGGATTTTGTTCTAGCTTGTAACAAAGAGGTGATAAAACATTATCTGATGCAGTTCAACGGCATTAAAAAGCTGCAAATAATACCAGAGAAAATTGTGAACAGTCCTACGGTGGTGTACTACAAAAAGTTTTCACCAGTAACGAATCCATTGAATGCTGTTTTACGTACTGCCACTGAAGCGGGTTTTATACAGCGTACATTTGATCGGTATTTAGACAGAGATAGAAAACTACTTCGACTACACAGAAATCAAGCTCAAGAATCTCTAAAAATGGAACATTTTACTGGCTGCTTCGTATTACTTGTACTAGGTTGGGCCGTAGCTGTTACTTACTTTGCCGTAGAGTACATCTGTGGTAACTTAAAAGATGAGTGACTAGTTATGGTTTTACTGATCAAATATGAATTTGTTTGAGTAATATGTCTCTCTAGCTTTCTAAAATAAATACACACTTTGATTGAAACTGTTTATTATATAAAACAAGCTTAGTACTTGCCTACTTTATTTCACTCTTTCATATTGTATACTGCATACAGTTCCTATATAAAAATAGGCCAAGAATAATATTATACATTTTTTCACTCGTAATTGCATGATATCGGTGCCAAGCCCCGTTATTCGCGCCGTACGATCACAATGACCGATTGCGCTAGATTCCTGTTAGGAAGTCAGCCAAATGCATTATTTTTATGAGACAAAGCCTATTAAGTTGCTTCCTTTTTCAACGCCTCGGTTATGTAAGAGGTATTTGTCAAAATATCTCTATCTATCAAATCTCTTGGTTTCTCTTATTTTTTACCGTATAAAAATTATAAGAGAGAAGTGCACAATGAACCGAATAAGGTGCCGTATAAAATATGTTTGGGGTAAAGAATATTTTTCTTTACATTTAGACTCACATGGCATTCGAAAGGTAGTTCTATTACCAAGTGAGTTAATGTCGTTACTACAACTTTTTGGTGATTATAGTTACTAAGTTATATACAGGGTGCCTATCAGCATTATCTGTATTCTTAGTAACAAAAACAAATATTTATCGCACGTGTAGACATCTTGGTGAATTGGTTTAGAAAGAAAAGTTCAACAATTTTAACTAACCTTTGAATGGAAATGTTACGACCTCTATACCCGAAATCTATTTTCGCTTAAGTCGCAATGTATTATGTCCTTACACCTGGGTACATATTTTTATTGAATTAGGTACCTACTGATCCACGAGTAGGTAACTATTGTCATTTTGTGGACATTAATAAGTAAATTGATTTGAATTTCGACGTCTTTAGGTAGTCTATATGGGGTGAATGAATGAATGAAGTACTAAATCAAATTAATGTATTTATCATCTTCAATAATCACATAAAGCTTAGGTAATAGAAGCTTAGTAGTTAGACTACTTATCTACAATATTACTAACTTCTAATAGGCCTCATTATAACTGCCTCATTGGCCGAGTGGACGCAAATGTGACTTTTGTAGTAGCACGGAGTCTGGAATTGTAGGTACTCGGTATATGGCAATAGGACTCTAGCGAAAAGTGGGTGTTACATTGCACTGTGGCATTAAGTACCATAGTGTGCACCTCTGCCTACCTTTTCGGGGATAAAGGCGTGATGTTGTTATGTAATGTTAAACAAATCAAGAAAAATTTCAAGACTAGCATCATACCAACCAGACCTACAGATAATTTATGCTTGGCATATGAAACAATGTAGGTAGGAAACTTTTGGTACTGTTGCGTAGATAATTCACCGAGTAAAGATACCTTACCATAGTAACATAATTAATCAACAGTAAATTGATGTAATTAATAAGGCTATAAATCTTTTATTAAGCTTTGTCCACAAGCTTTAGGCAACTTACCTGGTAAATAAACTCGTAATATTAATGATAATCAATTATTCAGTACGCAAGTAACTATGATTAGTCCTACCTACCATTAGTAGTTTTTTTTTTTTTTAATAGATAAAAATTGAATTTCTCCACGGACTCGTGTCCGTGCCCTTGTCATATTACAAGTACATACTTTCTATGGTCAAATATATATATTTTTTTATAAAGATCTTACATGCTACGCCTACCACTATACTACACACAATACTTTATGTTGTTACCTAATTATTATAGTCTTATTATCTTAGACTAATCCTACTGAATCAGCCCACCAGCACGATGAGCGAGCCGACCTGTTCCAGCAGAAGGCACCCGTTCACGGGTATGACGTGTAGGCCAGCAATCGGTCCGATCAACCATTTCGTAGGGAACGGAACGACCCAGCCCACAGCGCCACCGACTGTAGAACATTTACGAATGCATGACGTCCCCGCCCACGCGGCAGTAAGCTAATTGCAGTAGTGCTAGTGGTTTTTATTAGTCTTATTAACTCGTCGAGTACCGGTTTCGTAGACACAATTATAGAACAATAGGTTGCGGTCACCGGTGACCGCTTGGTATTTGACAGTTTAATAAACTTATATTACTTTACATTAATTACATTTTTAATAAATACAATTTTTTTTTTTGCGAACACACCAGAACATCTATACAACAACTCTAATCCATGATTTTTTTTTTCTATATCTGGACCTTTTCAGCAGTTGTGCGGCTTTACGAACCGTCCCCACCCAGAAGAGCGCTCACGACCAGCGCATCTCTATTTTTTATTGCCATTTTTAGGTTATAATCCAGGATTCCCCGCTCACCCTCACCCAGCGCCTGTCTGATTATTTTGCTGATTGCGTCATCATTTATGTCCGTGTAGTAGACACAACTGTCAGTGTGACGCGATATAGCTACCACGGCGTGAGGTACACTGTCGTGTATCCGCTGTTTCCTGTCCGTTGTGTTCACAATCACCACTGCCGCATACGACAGCCCCTGGGCCTCGTGCATCGTGAGTACTCGTGACCCCATACCCGATCCGTATCCCTGGTTTTTGAGGGATTCCTTTTCTACCTGAGTGTGTACCAGGTATAACGTGTATTTTAGTATCCACCATTAGTAGTTTAGTATCCATCTAATTATTAAGGTTCCTATTCAATTCCGTAAACTATGTAGGTAAGTACACCAAAACCTATATAAAATTCCTTTCAATGTAGAAACTTTGCAAGGATAGAATTTCAATTTTGTAAAGCTAAACCGTCGTAATCCCGAAGCGTCGACAAAGTTAAACTGCATTAAATAATTCAAACTCACCTTTGAACCAGCTCAATTGTAGAGGTTGACCCAAAAGAGGTTTAGTATTAGGAAGTGGATGGTTAAGTGCAAGATTTAGTAGCTTGGTAGTTTCAGTACTAAGATTGTTAAGCTTCAAGGTAGGTAAAGAAATTTTGGAGCTAAAATGGCGGCTTTTGAATTGGGACCTGAATAATGAACAGCTACGACGAGCATACCTTGCATTCGATCAGCTTCGATGCTATGATCATGATTGCATTAGGAATGCATGAGAGGAAGCTCATGGCGATGGATAACTAATAATGAAAAGCCACGTAATATCTATTATTTGTTTAGACAAATTGGGACGCTGACCTCCTTTGTTCCCTATAAGTCAGGACGATTTAGGAATAGTTCCAAAAATAGTGATAAGATGTATGTGGGCGTACTGTGCGAGTCAATTTGACCTTATTAAGTGTCTAGAATAATTATTTATACATCACGAAAAAAATATTTCGTAAAAATTTCACTCAGTACCTATATATCGTGAAAGTTCTATTGAAACAATCATAAATGAGTTATAGAAATATTATAGATAGTTCTTTAACTACATATTTCAAAGAAACAAGGTATCATGTTAAGCTTAAGTCTCAGGTCCTTGCAAACGAAGGCAAATGTTTCCAAGAAAAGTAATCACGTAGATACAGTTTCAAGACTAAACTCATTTACATTTCAAGAAATTGTTTCAGGGCTTACGTACGTGATCGCTTTAATTAGTAGGAACAACTTCCTTAAACTAAGTATTTTTATTTAAACGTTTACTAAAAGTGTGCTTAAAATCTAGATCCTAACTACACTTACCTGTCACGGAGAACCTAACGGGCTACCGGGCCTCCGGCTCGACGTGCAGGAGAAGGAACGGGGTGGTTTTTAGTCAGTAAGAGTCTGACACTCCCTCCCGCCTCACCCAGGCGGGAGCAGTCATACGATGATTATCCCCCCTTAAAATAAAACTATACTTACCTACTTCCAACGTTTGTGTTGGTTTGTATGCTAACTTAACCGATCATAAATAAATAATTGAATAACTACCTACACTGGCAGTGATTGGATAAGAAGTACTGAAGATCGAGCTCAGTGACGTGCCATTGGAGAGGCTTTTGTTCAAAAATGGAGAAACACGGTCTGATGGTGAAGTACCTACGCATAAAACGACTGAAAGTTTTGCTTATAAAACCAGCCAAATTTTTCTGCATATTACCTACATACCTTTATATACTTTTACAGTATTATTATCGTCATTATAATATATAAGTAAGTATAAGTGATACCTGATACCCTCTGTGAGTTTCGAAACAATTTCAATTTGTTAAGACCTTCAAAATAACAAAGCATTTCGTTGCAAGTCTTTCTCTTTGAAATGTAGACGAAGGAGCAATTTCTTTTATGTAAAGTAAATAAGTGCTAGTAAGGTACATACACAAAGGAATGTCCAAATATAAATAAATAGTGAAACCTGAATTTTACACAGTTCAATCTTTCCAAGAAAAAAATCGTGCTTACTTGTAGATACCAACGAAATGAAAAACTAAAAATCTAGACACAAAGCTACCACTAACCGATAGAAAGCCAATAAAAACTATCGGTTTTGGGAAAGCTTGTATGCACACAAAGGTACGTACCATAGATGCAGTTCCAATTTCAAAAGGTACAGATACGAACACTGATCACTTTTAGTCAAGTGAAGTTGGCGCCTGCGCAGTTCCTGCTGTCAGTTCTCTTGCTGGTCTGGAATTTTGGGATCGCCAACACCAGTGACGGTTAAGACTCCAAAGCTCCCCGTCGTTCATTGTACGGGAGCACTCGAAGTAAAGTTTACGTCTTTCGTTGCACGGAAAATACAAATGTTTGTGAATATTTAAAGTTTTTTGAGTGCAAGTGTACTTTTTAAGTTGAAAAAATGAAAGTCTTGTGTTTGACTGTTCCTGTTTTGTTGTTTTGTATTGTTTATGCGAAAGGTAAGTTCAATGTTTCTTATTTATTTCGTATTTTGGAATAAGTACCTACTGATTGAAAATATTATTTATATTTATTGATTGATTGAAAGTAAGAATAAGTACGTATCCGATCTAGTAAATAAAGTGAAACCAACTTAGAAATAACGAACGGTCACAAAAACTTTGCTTTGTTAAAATTGTTAAGAATGAAACCATTCAAAATATAGTTGTGTAGTATTTTGTAGATAAATATTTTACATAGGTATCATATAATAATATTATAATGTAGGGACTAAAAATAAGGAACATTTTATACTTATTCAAATCCAGTGACGAATTTGATCAATGTAATCAAATTTTGTGAGACCGAAAGTATCGACCTGCCCTTATTTCGTTTATTACCCTTTTGTAGATTTTATACAGTAACTTAGATTCAATGGGTCCTTAAATTGAACTTTCTTTCATCTGAATTCTTTTAGATATAAACATTTACTTTGAGGATATAAAAAGTAGATGATAAAATAAGTAGGTACTTATTTCTTAGGTCACAACTTATCTCAGCTCTTGTTCTATTAAGTCCTATTAAGTAGGTAGCTTTAAAAATAAATTGCGTACCTATGTATATGAAATATTTCAAATGATTCGTCAGTAGGCTAATCGAAACTTAAACACCATCATTATAGTCATCAGCCGGCAGACTTCCACTGCTGGGTGAAGGTCTCCACGATGAACGACAGCCAATGACTTCTTGTGATTCTGATGATATCATCAGTCCAACTGACAAAAAGCCTATACATACTACGTCTTCCACTAGTTCCACTTGATCAATTATCATTTAATTAAACACTTCATTTTTCTTTGTGCTCGATACACCCAAAAAAGAAGATAAAAAAATCTCGCCTATTTGTTCTAAAGGGGGAAAAAACATCTATATGTGTTGTGGTACCTACAATATATTTACAAATACATACTTTTCTTTGTATGTCAGTAACATTCATGTACCTAGACTTCGTGCTTCGTGGTATGTAAGAATGCCTCCCAATCTTGGCAACACTACGTAGCGGTTTGATAACAGCATCCTACAAAAATAATCACTGAATCTCAATTGTAACAAGATTTTTTTATGATTTTATATGCTGTAAACGTTTGACTATATTTGTAGATTGATATAAATAGATATAAAAGAAGAATAAAAAGAATAGAAGATATAAAACCTGAATATGGACTTTTCGAAGGTAGAGTTATTCTCTCAAGCGAAACTAAAAATTACTGCAGTCAACTTTTAAAATAATTTCGCGAATGTTCGCAATCTATTTTGCTCGTGACAAAATAATTGAAATGTCACACGTATGAACTTAACTTCGTAGCTCGTAGCCCGTAGCTTGTAGCTTTCGTAGACTGCTACGAAAGCTACGCTTGTGTTACGGACTGTCGTAGCACTTGGAGAAATTGTTGTTTTAACATTTTAACTGATATACTAAACTTTTTTGTAATATAAAAAAATGTAACACCTTTTAAACGCTTCTATTAGCTTCATTTGTATGTTTACATATAAGAATGTAGGTAGAATACGCAAGAGCCTAATATTATACATTAAATTATAATTCGGAGTACTGTGCTGATAGTTTATTGCAATACTTACGCAATTTCAAAATAGTTAGGCGCTTTGATGGCACTCATGATCATGTTTCCAGTGGGTACCTACTTAAGTAGTACCTAACTACCTATCTGCACATAAGTGAATACGAGCAGTCTTGTAATTGTATATAACTTGGTTTTTAAGAAAGACATGTTTAGTCGAACCCCAAAAAAGATGTTTATAAAACGTTTCGAAGCCTAGCGACATCTTAGCCAACGCAAACATCAACTAAGTACAAAATTGTCCCGCAAAAACAAAATCTGATATAAAATAGAACAGAAAAAAGGTGGTTTCAAAGTGAAAGGAAATTCCTCAACACCTCAAAGACAAGTATTTGTTCTCCTCGATTTTCCACATTTACGACCTTGGAAAAAGGTCGTGTTTTGTGGCATACCTTTGCCAGTTACCCCCGAGTTTTGCCGCACATGTAAAAGTCCTCTTATAACATTACCTTCTACTTCGTTTTACCTATGGCTTCACTCAGTTCAGTTTTGATTAGATGTGACTCATGTACTTACAAAGTTTCAAGGTGGTCCTTATCTACGCCGTAAGCCAGTTTTCAGGAAGCTGTTCTAAAATGCCTCACGCCTCGTGCATCTACAAATTTCTCTTTTCATCAATCAATCAATCTATTTTATCTTTTCATTTGCGTTCGAACCACCCAAAAGTAACAGTTTTCGGTTAGAGTAGCCTATATCTATACATCATTCGTTTTTTTTAAATTATTGAATGACTGCTCCCGCTTGCTCGCCTGGGTGAGGCGGGAGGAAGTGTCAGACTCTTACTGACTAAAAACCACCCCGTTCCTACTCCTGCACTTCGAGCTGGAGCCCCGGCAACCCTTTAGGTTCTCCGCGGCTACATCATTAGTTTACGTTTAACATTTTAACTCGTTGAGTATCGTCATTATAGACACAATTAAAGAACAATAGGTTGAGGTCACCGGTGACCGCTCGGTGTTTGACAGTTTAATATGATATTTTCAATTCCTTAGGTATGTACTTATAATAAAATAAAACTAAAGGTATCGGACTGAGCTTATCAGATAACATCAAGTGATTTATCTGGTTGGTTGCCGATTTATCCTTATGCCATAAAAAGTCATTTAATAGGACCATTTCCATAACTTTCAATACGTAGATATTGTAATACTGAATAGATCCTTTCCATATCAAACATAATATGTCTTACAAATCCAATATTTATGAAAAATATCACGACAATTCATAACATCACAACGTTAATAGCAGAAACTATTTACTCAATATTATGCTAACGGGCATAAATATCATATTTATTGGAAAAATCATACCTTTATTCTATTAGCCACGAAAGCGGTCCTTTTGTAATAAGATCCTGAGGTCACGAGAAAAATAAGAAGGAATAAAAGTTAATGCAGTATGGATCTTATGCTAGTTACGATATGGTGTATTTTGTTTATGGAAGTGCCTATAAATATGGTTCCGGATATAATGGAGGTCTTTGCTTTCTCTGATTGCCTGGTTGATTGGCGATTTTTGATAGCTGTGTCTGTCAAATGCGTAGATATTGTGATGCGATTATATCAATTACGATGAAGGTTAAATTCTTATTGAATAATATGTCGAATGGCTTCGAGTTTACCTACAGATTGTTTGAAAGAAGACCCTCGAAAATTAGGGATAAGGATTGAAATGTCACAAGCATAAACTATTCTGTAGTCCATAGCTCTAACCTAACGGGTTGCCGGGGCTCCGGTTCGAAGTTGGTTGGTTGGTTCGAACGGGGTGGTTTTCAGTCAGCAAGAGTCTGACACTCCCACCAGTCTCTCCCAGGCAGGAGAAGACTTTCGGTGATTTTCCCTCTTAAAAAAAGTCCTGTAGCCTGTAGCTCGTAGCCAAAGTCGTAGCCGTCGTAGCAGTTCGTAGCACCTGGGAAAAATACTTATTTCATTTGAAGTTTCACACTGTACTTTTTTTATGAAAAATCTAGCAAGCCGAAAATTACAATACTATATAAATCTCTCACTCTTCTTGTTCTGTTGGACTTCAGTTCCGCCTTCAATTCCGTAGATTTTGATGTCCTGTTGGGTATTCTTAAGTCCAACAATTTCTCATCTTCTTCCTTATCCTGGTTCAACTCCTATCTCCGGGGCCGCCGTCAGCGGGTTCGCCTAGAGGATACCTTTTCCGATTGGTGTGACCTCGCTGCTGGCGTGCCTCAGGGTGGTGTCCTTTCTCCAGTTCTTTTTTCCATTTTTATTAACACCATTGCCATGGTTATCACTTCTAATTTCCACCTCTACGCAGACGACTTGCAGCTTTACCGTCATTTCAAGCTGTCAGAGGTCGACTCTGCAATTGAAGCCATGAACCGTGACCTGGGTGGGGTCGACGAGTGGGCCAAATCCTTTGGCCTGCAAATCAACCCCCTCAAGTCCAAGGCTATGATAATTGGCGGTAGGTTTTACCGCAATGCATTGAGCATCTCTGCCCTTGATCCTTTGATCCTAAATGGCAATGTTATCCCTTACACTGATGTTGCCAAGAATCTGGGCGTGTTTATTAACTCTAACCTTTCGTGGGGTGAACAGGTGAACGAGATCAGTCGTAAAGTTCATTTCTCTTTGCATTCGCTGAAGCGTCTCCAGTCTCTTCTACCTCTGAAAACGAGGATCAACCTTATGCAGTCTCTGATCCGTCCATTGATCGACTACGCTGATGCTTGCTATTTGGATGCCACAGAGGAGCTTCTAAATAAACTTGAGCGCTTGCAAAATGTCTGTATACGCTTTGCCTTTGGTTTAAAAAAGTACGATCATATCTCTGAATTTCGCAAAAGGCTCAAGTGGCTCCCAATCCGACTTCACAGGAACACTCGCATCTTATGTCTTCTTTTCAATATACTTTTTAATCCCGATTATCCCTCTTACCTTCGTGAACGTTTTTCCTTTGCCCGCCCTCCTGAGGCTCTTTCCCGATCTCATCTTAAATCTAATCTTTCTGTTGTCTCACACAATACTGATTTTTACACCTATTCCTTCACTGTTCATGCAGTGCGACTTTGGAATTCCCTACCACCTAATATCCGTGATTCTAAATCCATCCCAATCTTTAAAAGACTCGTAAGGGAGCACTACCTTTCCTCATCTTGTTCAAATTAGTGTCATATATATATATATATATATATATATATATATATATATATATAGGTATGTATAATATATTTATTTGTAATATACTCTAATATGTGTATTATTTGATGTGTATCTATCATATGTATGTATAGGTTTATGTATTTTATTGTGATCTATTTATTTAATACATTTCATGTCATGTTACGCACAGTGTCTCTGTTTTTACCGTTTTTCCTGTCGAAGGACTGCAGGAAGAGATTCCTTCGGGAATATGTAGTACCTATGTACCTCCAAAATATTTATATATGTGTTCTCCTGTGTACTGTCTGTGTGTTGTGCATAAATAGATAAATAAATAAATAAATAAATAAATACTTTATTGTACTTGTGATATACCTCTAAATACCTAAGTGAACACTTTTCACAATACTTTTTGTGCATTGTGCATGTAACTCATGAAGAAAATAAAAGAGACATCTAACATTGAGTTAAACTTTTATTTTCTTCATGAGTTACATGCACAATTTTTTTATGGGATAAGCCGATAAACGAGTAGACGGATCACCTGATGGTAAGCAATCGTCGTCGCCCATGGACACCTGGAACACCAGAGGCGTTACAAGTGCATTACCGGCCTTTTGGGGATTAGGAATTTGAAGATTGTTGGGAAATCAAAGATTGGGGGGGGGATAGGGGAATAATTGGGCCTCCGGTAACTTCACTCACACGACGAAACAACATAAGCGTTGGTTCACGTCGGTTTTCTGTGTGGCTGTGGTATCACTGCGGTCGACCCGGCCCATTCTTGCATGGCTCCGCTACACTTATTTTTTTAATGAAATTAATTAAAATGTATCATTGATCTTCTACCTATAGGTTCAGGGGGAATACCACTTTCTTTTATCTAGAATAATCTAGATTAATAAATACCTACAAATAGTTTCACACATACCTATAAAACTAATAATAGTCTAATTGGGTAATTGTTGAAGTAAGTATAATGGCCTTAGTTGTACGATACTTAGTTCGGTTTATGATAGTTTGTAAGTTGAGGCCGCGAATGCTAAGTTGGGAACAGTTCGGAAGGAAACAATTTCAAGTTTCCATAATACTTCGCAACAGATAGGGCACACTGCAGCCGAGGTAAAATCATTTTTATAAATTTTACAAACTTTCAAAGTGGTACTTCGATGTTCTTGTGATTTTTTTTCTTGCTTCGGGCATTTTTACTTTACCTTGGGGTCGACACTGAGTCTCGAATAGATTTAATGGATAAATACGTCACAATGACGTCGGTAAAATCATTAGACTTATTTTTAAAAGCCTTTGTAACTTATTATGCCCAGGACACTTGGTACCCAGGGCCTTATTAGGAGCGCGTATGAAGTGCTTGCCTACAGTGCTCTCGTGGTTTATGCCACCTTTTACCTTAACTATTTTCCGGAAAATCAAGATCGCATGATTGTTTTGTAAAATTTTCCGTGGAAAAAAATACCACATTAAAAGCTCAAAACACAAAGGAAAAAAGGAACAATAGCTACCTAACCATCTTCTCAACTCGAGACCTCAACTCAAAACTCAGTGCTCCACTCTGGTACTAGACTAACAAAGCAATCCAATATAATTAACTTTTATAAGAAAGATGCCAAACTATCTTGTTCCACTTTGTAATTTAAGAAAGCATAATTTATTCCTTTTCACGTCTCGTGAACATCGGAGTGACACCTTTGTAGATGTAAAAATGTTATTAGTTGAATTTTTCGTCTCAAGTGACCGTCAAAGAAAATTGTATTTTCCTTTTGAACCCATAAGGTCATTTATTCACTCACCACTTCATTCCAGTGGTTTACTTTAGAGGGATAAAGGTTGACCCCATAATTATATTGATATACTTAAGTCCTATGTTAATATGAAGTTAAAAGTTAATCAAGTTAAGGTTATTATGTACCTACGCTAAAATTCAACCCCATCTAAATCTAAACAGTAGCTAGTTTGTGAGAAAACGCCTTTATCATCAATCAAGACAGTATTACAATTTATCTTTATTTGGTTTAAATATTTCACTTATACTTATACTTACTTACATTCCTATCAATACGACATGATGACAATACATTTCAATATTTTAAAAGTAAGAAAAGTATATGTTTCGATATTTCTCATTCTTCATTTTATTTTTCTACGCAATTGTTTGGTATTGTAAAAATAAGGAGCTTACAGTATTACGAAAATTATTACAATTTTGTGCTCAAAATGTACAATCGACGACTTTGAAATTGCTGAGTAAAGAATCGCAATAGGTACCTATATTATTCTCTTTAGAACAAGCGAATGAGAATACCAGTTACGTCGTTATACATAATTGTTGTACATACATAAGTACCTATGTTATTCGTCTTGGTATTATTGGGTATAGCTCGCGCTTACGGAGACACTTGCGTGAAAAATATTTGAGAAAAGAAATGCCTTGTTACCAGGGTCGTAGCTAGCGTTCATCAACAGCCTATAAATGCCCACTGCTGAGCAAAGCCTCTTCTCACACGGAGAAGGTTAGAGCGTTAATCACCACGCTTGCTCAATGCGGGTTGGCAATTTCAAACTTATAATTAGAAATTATAAGTCCAGGTTTCCTCACGATGTTTTTCCTTCACCGTTTGTCAGTGGTGTCTAAATAATCTTAGAAAGTACATATAACTCGGAAAAAGTCACATTGGTACTTGCCGTTGGTAGGTTTCGAACCCGCACCCTCATGCATGAGAAGCGAGCGTCTTAAACCTCCAGGCCACCACGACACTACAGCTAGCTAGCGTTGTATCTACCGTATTAATTATACGAGGCCCCTGGACTACAGGGCCACACATACAAAACATTATTAGTTGGTATTTTATGCAAAAAAAATAATCTTGTAAGGAATTTATACCTACGGGGCGCCGCCATGACACGCTACTACGGCAATACTTGATACTTGTTCTACATTTGAAACACCATATCAGTAATTTCCTATTATACCTAGAAGTTCAGTTTTCAACTCGGATCACACTCTGATTCATTTATAAATAATACAATAATTAAATATTTAACTAGGCTATTTTTACCGCATCTCATATTAGAAATTAAAAATAATAATAAATTCAACAGTATGAAAAAAAGATAACATGAAAGTATGACAAAGTTTGTATGTAAGTGTGTTACTTCTTCACGTCGAAACGGCTGAAGGGATCCAGATGAAATTTAGAACAGGGGAAGATTGTAGTCTGGAATAATAAATAGGTGTATTTATCCCACGGTATCGCGGGCGAAGCTACTGGTAGAAGCTAGTACTAATGTTTAAAACTGAAGAGTTTATTTGTTTTAACGCGCTAATCTCAACAATTGGATACTGGTTATCTATAAATTGATTGGCTACAGACGATGGTTACAATTGATCATCATCATTATCATCACCATTAACAGCCTATAAATGCCCACTGCTGAACAAAGCCTCTTCTCACACGGAGAAGGTTTGAGCATTAATCACCACGCTTGCTCAATGCGTGTTGGCGATTACAGACTTATAATTAGAAATTATAAGCTCAGGTTTCCTCACGATGTTTTGATTCAACGTTTGTCAGTGGTGTCTAGATATGTCTAACAAATGATACCTAATTTTTTCATTAAAAATTCTTATACAATTCCATTTCACAAAGGATGACGGGCAGAATGTACCTATGTAACTATTGTTCCATTTAAGAAACCCTATCCAACGGTGTATCACATGTTGCTATTGAGGCGAGGGTCCAGACCCCATACATTTGGTTCGCGTTGTTCTTTGTTTAACAGATCATTTAAAAAACTATAAACATTTTCCCACAACGAATTGAAACTAATCCCCATAATAACAAATGACAGTCATAAAAAGACTGCCTCGTAAGCCGAGTGGTCGCAAGTGCGACTGCCGAGCAAGGGGTCTCGGGTTCGATTCCCGGGTCGGGCAACGTATTACTGGGATTTTAATGCTCACTAGTAGCACGGAGTCTGGAATTGTGCCCGGTATATGGCAATAGGCTCACCCCCTATTACATGGGACTCATAACATAAATAAAAAAAGTGGGTGTTACATTGTACAGTGGCATAATATGCACCTCTGCCTACCCCTTCGGGGATAGAAGGCGTGATGTTATGTTGAAAAGGGCTTTCTAACATGCACATATTATGTACGTCTGGTTGTTATTGGTCGGTAGGTACATTTCCCATACATGTTTGCCCATGATCCTTTTCACTGTCTTTGTACTAAATCTATAGTTATTTTCTTGCCTGTGTATCTGTGACAAATACAGGTCCTAAACTCCCAGCCACTAGGCTAAACAAGCCGTCACAAAGATGACACGAGCGCTTATCTGCAGGCTCGGTTTCTCTTGAAGCGTTCAAACGTCACTAGTGCATTGCTTGTTGTTAGTTAACCATAGACACTAGCGAAG
The DNA here is from genome assembly GCA_038387885.1 of Spodoptera picta. Lineage (NCBI taxonomy): Eukaryota > Metazoa > Arthropoda > Insecta > Lepidoptera > Noctuidae > Spodoptera > Spodoptera picta. The sequence goes on from JAZHFQ010000778.1 coordinate 1,308,570, forward strand.
TGGAAGATTAGACCTATACTGTCGGACCTTAAGCAATCAGGAATGCTGAACCACAGAAGTACACAGGGCTACACATCGAGCTTTACAAAACCAGTATAAACTGAACGTTAAATGTGCGGAAAGATGATGCAACGCGATGCCAGGATAAACTGGTTTTGTATAGATTGATGTGTGGCCGTGTGTACCTATTACTTAGTAGGTGTCAGCTTATATAAGATTAATTTATCTACAAGAGAAAATATGACATGTCCCCTTGGTCTACGGTAAGTAATGTAGGTACAATCGAAAATGAGATTGAGTTGACGCACCATTGATAATATAAAGTACTGTGGCCAGCAGGCATCAACGTACTCCAATCAAATTTATTCATTGGATTTTCGACTTTATGTTAATAGTGAAATTTTACAGAAAATGATAGGTTGATTGCAAGGAAATATGCGGTATACCGCAATGCTTACACAAAAATAACATCTGCGGTACCGCAGATGTTATTTTTGTGTAAGCATTCGGTTTGCTAAATACCCTGTCATTTTTTGAGGGGAAAAAATAAAAATAAAACTTCTAACGAAACTATTTGGTACGTCCTATTGGCTTCCTTGAATCACGTGGTCTATGTATTTGCAGATGGGCCAACATTCGTCTTGCAGGAATCGAACGTCACAGTCGTGTTGGGCAGAGACGCAACACTCACTTGTAAGGTGGAGAATTTACAGAGTTATAAGGTAATTCAATAATTCACTATGTATTTTACTTGTAATAGATAATAATTTAAATATGAGTTTGCTATTTGTGTTTATTATTATGCAACTTGTGATAGCTTCTTGTTTGTTTTTATTTGTTTATGAATAAGCCGGTAAACGAGCAGACAGATCATCTGATGGTAGGCAATAAGAGCAGAGCTACTGGCCTTTTGGGGAATAGGAATTGAAGGATTGTTGGGGATTCAAGGATTGAGGAGGGGCGTATTTGGGCCCCCGGTAACCTCACTCACACGACGAAACGCTACGCAAGCGTTGTTTCACGTCGGTTTTCTGTGTAGACCTGAGATCACTCCGGCCTTTCCACTTCCAGCCATTCGTACCGAAGCATGGCTCTCCCACACGTAGTTATCGGTATATGTAGACTATTCTCACGATTTTTTAATAGTTTACTTAATTGTTATTTATTGAATGTATGATCTGAATAATTATCGCTGTTTATTTGTGTTGTGTGGTTCGTTCTCCATGTTGGATTAAGTTCGTGTCTCATTTAGGTGGCATCAATAAACACTCATGTTTAAAGGTAATTAAATAAAATAAGCTAAGTACAGATGGAGCCGCGGAATGTCTTAGTAGTAGTACCGTTCTTACTCCTGCTCCTGCTAAAACGAACGTGGTTTTTAATTAGTAACGTGACAATCCCTCTCTGTACTAAGCACATGGGTTAAAATATAGGTACCTGAAACCTACAAAAGTGTCTATTATGCTCTTTTTTTTATTGATCTTTTTATTGCGGTATATTACGTTAAAATCATATTCATTGGAATACGATAGGACTACGGACGGATTCAGTATCGACATGACAAAACCTGAAAACCTGTCCATACGATCAAATGGACAGGAAAGTAGGAGATACCGTTGATGTTCCAATATTACACCTTCGAGACCATTCGGTCAGGCCGCGCCATTAGTTAGGCTGATGTAACCATTACTCATTTCCCGCGGTAATGCGTTACCATTCAATAAGCAACGTCTGCTTGAAAAGGATCATCTTTAAATATGCAATCGTAAACCAGGAGAGTATTTGTAAAAATGTTTTATGGTCCATATAAAATCGTCGTCATTCGTCTCAAGGTCACAAAATACTACCTACAATGAGAAGATTTCCAATATTGAGAGACAACTTTCGTATGGGCCAGTTTGGATATTAAACCTGAACAACTTAAAAAAAAACGGATGACATAAAGCGTCCCTCAAAAGCTTAAACTTTGAAATTAATTTCACCTGTGTCTTTTTGTCGGAACAGTGTACATAATACAATAGTTCACAGGTAGTCAAATTCAATACAAAAATATTGAACTAAAGTATCAAAAAAACAAAAGTAAACGATACTTTTCTATGAATTTTGTAATGAATCGCAACTTATGACGGCATCATATTTGAGCGTCAAATATCATATTTATTACTCTTAAAATTAGCGTGATAAAATCCAAGAGTAGGTAAATTGTCTAATCATTGGATGAGAGTATGATTTTTTTATTATTTATTGCATTGAATAGTTGAAACAAATTATTTTAAACCTAGGAAACTACCCAATTAAGGTCTATGATTTATAAATTCTTAGTAACATTATGCTTTAAATTGTGGCCAATGTTATGGCACTGATCTCACCTAAACGAAACGAAACCTAACCCAAGGCGGGAGAAGTCATTGAATGATTTTCATCCCTCAAAAGGGATTAATAAAAAGGTAGAAATATTCTCTGGTTACTCATATCAAACTTCTATAAATTAACTCGTCGAGTACCGGTTTTGTAGACACAATTATAGAACAATAGGTTGCGGTCACCGGTGACCGCTTGGTATTTGACAGTTTTAGAACGTGTCAGATAATGAAGGTTAAGCAATTAATAAATACAAGAAAACGTATCCATGTCATGTAGTAATGGTAAAATAATAATGAGGCTCCATAATTCTTGGAATATAGTAATTGGATGTTGATTCCAATATAAATAAAGTATTAGATTCCTTCCTTGAAGATGGATCAACGACCCTTTCATAAGAATTAGGAAGCGAAATCATTGTTTTTGACTAATTAATAATAGATGAGGATATTTTCGGCATTCCAAACTTTCAGGATTCTAGGCAGAATTTTGAATAATTCTGCCAGAAATTCTTGCTAATCAAAAGTTAGATCGCTGAGAATCGCCTAGGTAGGTCATTTTAAAATTGAAGTCATTGAATTTTTAGTAAGCAGCATTATAATCATCATGTCAGCCACATGGCATTCACTACAGAACGTAGGCCTTACCCGATGACTTCCAGAACGGTTGCGACCTTTATTAGGTCGTCTAACAAACAGGTCGTACTTTGTCCAGGTATTTATCGGCTCTTAAATTTTGATGTCTCAAAATGTTATCACTCATTCTATTACTTACAAAATCAACTTGATAGAAGCAGCCACAAGTTCCAAAAATAATGTTAGTCTTCTTTCCCTTTATTAGATTTATTGAACCTTAGTTAAGATCGATTTTCTTCTGTAAATAAAACTTATTTGTAATTCCTCGCTGGAGAAATTTCTCGGAATAGGACGATTGAATATTATTCTATATTTAGAAAGCTTCAAAGGTAATGCTCGTTATGAGTGCGCGATTTTAAGCAGTGGCCTTTTTAATACGTAAGTTTTTTTTTGTGTTTTGCAGACAGAAAATATACTTTCAATCATATAATGAACTTAACACCACAATAATAAAGAAATGCGTTGATGAAATAACCAAAATATTAACTTTCCTAATTAATTTGTCTTTTTCACAGGGGTTGTTCCCTGACGCGTTAAAACAAATATGACTTGTCCAATTAACGTCCTATAACACTAATACCCATTATATCAAAAATTTATGAGAAATGTATGTATAGAAGGTTAATCACGTACTGTGAGAAGTACAACATTATAAGAAAGGAACAATTCGGCTTCCAAAAACATAAATCCACGACTTTAGCTATATTTTCACTTCTGAAAGTAGTATTAGCCAATGTTAACAAAAATCATCTTACAACGGGTTTATTTATTGACTTATCGAAAGCATTCAACCTAGTTACACACGATAGATTGTTGCAGAAGTTAGAGGTTATCGGAATCCGAGGACCACCTTTACACTGGATATTGTCATACTTATCTGATAGAAAACAGAGGGTCATTATCACCAGAATTGATAAAAGTCAGAATATGATCAATTACCCATCAGAATATAAATGCATAAAGCGGGGCACACCCCAAGGTAGTATATTGGGCCCGATTTTATTCTTACTTTACATAAACAATATAGTTGATGTGACTAACAATAAATGCTTTCTTTTTGCCGACGATATTTCCATAATTGTCACTAATGATAAATAACGTAACTCCGTTAAAGATCACGAAACACATATATACAACACAATAGATAATATAATCAACTGGCTCGATAGTAATGACCTATCCATCAATCTTAATAAATCAGTTTACATACAATTCAATAAATCATATAACAGTAAATTTAATTTTAAAATGGATATACCTAAAATTTCGCAAGCAAACAACACCAAGTTTTTAGGAGTATTTATAGATGAACATCTAGACTGGAAAGAACAAGTCAACCATGTCTGCAACAAAATAAATAAATTTGTCTATCCTCTCAAACAAATCAAAAATGTCACTTGCATGAAAACTGCGGTCATGTCCTACCGTGCGGATATTGAATCATCACTACGATATGGTTTAATTGCATGGGGAAATAGTACTGATCAAGAGAGAGCATTCATCGCGCAAAAACGATGTATACGAGCTTTATATGGGATTCCACCTGATGTATCATGTCGGTCAATATTCAAAAAGCTTGGTTTGCTACTCCTACCCTCATTGTACTTATATGAAGTGTGTATATTCGTACGTAAACATAAAGAACTGTTCAAAACGGCAGAAGATGTATGTTCTAGAAGTCGACGCGACCATTACAGACTAGTACTAGAGGAGTTTCCTAAGTTAACAAAATATAATAAAAGCTGCCTAAGTATGTGTGTCCGAATATTTAATAAATTGCCGATAACATTAAAAACACTTAACCTCAGACTATTTAAAATTAAATTATATGTATGGTTAAATGAAAATAATTTTTATAGCATTACGGAATTTTTTGAACATAAATAAGTAATAATGTATAACAACTACGAGTGTAAGCTAGTTAAAATAAGTTTTAAGGTATTTGCATGCTTTATTTATTAAGCAAAACATGATGATCTATTTATATTGTTACTATAACATCTTTGTATACCATGTTTTTACGCAAATAAATGTCTTTATCTTTATCTTTATCTTTATAAAAAATCAATAGAGTTTTTTAAATATATGTACGTATTTTAAATATTCTCGCATCTGAATATATTATTTTCTTTTCGCAGAAAAGGTTGTAGGTAAACATAAATATTATCGAACATTCGCTTTTGGTAGAAGCGAGCCTTTGTTTTTCGGAATTCCAGATTACGTGCCATTTATTACTAAATTAATCTTAATTCTGAACTACCAAGAATTTCAAAATCAGAAATTCCAATAATGAGGTTTGATTAACTTAGCCTGGGTTTCGGTTAATTTAAGAGTACCAACGCGAACCATACCTTTATTGTAGCAGACGTCCAGAAGCATGGTAATTAAAATAGTATAACTAGCTTGGATTGCAGATGCGTGGGGTAGGTATTGGCGCGAAACGGAGATGAAAGAAAACGAACGAACTTTATAATTATTACGAGTCTGTGTATTGGCGTCAGGATATTATAGACACTTAACATACTATACAATACTAGGACATAAAATGCTAGAACAAACACGATAACGGGAGCGAGCGAGAGCCGCGGTGGGCGAAAGTATAACGCATGTGTTCCGCACTGCGGCGTCCGCGCGACTGTCGAGTTCGCGCGCCTACGTGACCGGCGGCCGGCGCCGGAGCTCAGCGGAGCCCCGCGCTCGTAACGGCTTTTAACCGTGCGGCCGCGCACGTATATTGTATCCACTCCTTTAACCCACCTAACGACCGCGCGCTACAGTCTCCCCCTCTAACCCGAACGAACGCCCTCGCGGTCGGGTTAGCATTTACGAGGTCTACCCCGCCTACGCTTCTCCTGAACCGGAGCCTGGATGCGACCAACAAAGGGTGTCAGAACCAAAACATGATACTTCCCGAGGTCAGTCCCGTCACTAAGCCGCTCGAGCACGTAGCTAACGGGGCCTACTATGGCCTTGATCCTATATGGGCCATCGCGGCGGGGAGTAAACTTAGGGGTCTGCCCCTTGGCTGCGTCGTTTGACCCTTGAGTTTTCAATAGAACTAGATCACCAACTTTATAATCGGGAGCTAGCCGACGGTGCTCGTCGGCATACTTCTTCCGGACCTCTTGAGCCTTCTCGTAGACGTCACGAGCGTCTAAGAGTACGGATGACATTTTCTTAAGGTAAGTGGTTATTTCACCTACATAATTATCGCTTTCTATGATAGTTCGCATCTCAGACAGTACGTCTGCCGGCGCGCGCATTTCCCGAGCGAAACTAAGGTAAGCAGGCGAGTACCCCGTACCAGACGTGACCGCGGAGTTCATGGCATACCGGATGGCAGGTAAGTGTATATCCCATGTGCTATGATCTGTACCTACCAGGATCGCCAACTGCGGCTTTAGGTCGCGATTCTTTCTTTCCACGGGATTGGCCTCAGGGTGGTAATATGAGGTAAACGACTGTACGATCGCCCATCGCGTGGCAGGTCTGCTGCATCACCTCGCTTATGAACTGGACACCGTTATCACTAACAAGGCGCCTGGGCACTCCATACCGCAGGTAAACCTCAGATACTAGTACCTTTGCGCACTCCTCACTGGTAGCCACATTGAGGGCGAATAGTTCCACCCAGCGAGTGCAAATGTCCTCCACTATAAGGATCCACTTATGCCCTCTCGCCGTCTCAGGAAGAGGCCCAAACAAGTCCACGGACAGTACCACGAACCGTCGCGTGGAAGCAGGAGTTTGTAGTAACCCTGTAGGTTTTCTAGAGTCAGCCTTATAGCGCTGACACGGCACACAATTTTTAACGTAATGCGTTACGTAGGAACGTATTCCAGGCCAGTAATACCTACCGACCAACCGTTGCAGCGTACGCTCCGCGCCCATGTGACCAGCAGTGGGTGCATCATGGTACTTAGCCAATATCTTGGCATGTTCGTGCTCTGGCACTACCAGACTAGCGTCATCGTGTTCCTCATTTTCGGGACAATATCTGTAGAGGACCCCTTCGGTGAGCACGTAGCCTCTGTCGGCCCAATCCCTCCCCCTAAAGGGATCGTCGGATTCCAGGGCTTCGACAATCTTACTCACCTCCGGGTCCTTCATTTGGTTCTCGCGCAGGTTTTTAGCACTGCGAGTTGGCATGTCGGCAGCAGCTGAACGTAAGTCGCAGTCAGCGTCATCGACGGTACACGCTGGTCGTGACAGAGTATCGGCGATGACGTTGGCTCTGCCAGGTGTGTACTCGATCTTCAGGTTATATTCCTGAAGACTGAGGGCCCACCTGGCTAAGCGACCGCTTGGGGATTTCATGCTCATCAGCCACCGGAGTGGCTGATGGTCTGATCTAACCACGATCTCGGCCCCGTCTACGTACCCCCTGAACTTGGACACTGCCCACACAACGGCCAGAGCTTCCCTCTCCGTTGTACTATAGTTTTTCTCAGCTGCTGTCAAGAGCCTGCTTGCGTACTCTATAGGACGCTCGTCAGGTCCCTCCCCCTGGAGGAGAACTGTCCCCAGAGCGTACCCGCTACTGTCGGTTCGAAGGACGAAAGGCAACGTCGCATCGGCCTGCCGAAGAATGGGTGCCGAGACCAGTAGCTGTTTGATCTGCTCGAAAGCAGCCTGTTGTTCTGAGCCCCATTGCCAGACACTCGCCTTTTTTAACAGCGCAGTCAATGGTTTAGCGACCTCCGCGTAATCGGGGATGAAGCGCCTGAACCAGCTGGAGGTCTGCAAGAAACACTTTAGGTGTTTGACATTTCGGGGAACAGCCATGTTCGCGATTGCTGCAGTGTTATCTGGGTCGACATGTATCCCACCTGGCATAATGACGTGCTCCAAGAACTTGACGGAACCTCTCGCGAAATGGCTCTTGGCGCGGTTCACCCTCGAGTTGTCCTCCTTCTTAGGCGGGGATAGTCTATAAGGCGGAGAGGCCAAAGGTTCCTGTTTGTCACTTACTTTGATTCGATGAACAGCGAAATCCGTGGGAGGTCCATCTGGAGCGAACTGGGCGACTCTGCCTCGCAAGAACTCGTTGAGTGCACCCCTGTGCTCTGGCGACAAACCTGTACCCTCGTCTTCGCGCAGCGACGCCTCCAAGGTGTTAACATGTTGCTACATGTTGACACCGTTCAGGTGTTCACCGTTCACCGAACAGGCTCGTTCGTCAAAACGTAGGATCGTTCAAACGGGAACCGGTCTCCTGGACTATCTGCGAAAAACCACGACTCCTGGGCTATGTCTAAAACCATGCCTGCCTTGGCGATGAAATCGCGACCTAGGAGAGTCCTAGTGTCGTCACCAGGGAATATCATAAAGTCGGTATCGATTATCCGACTACCTAGGGCGACGGGTACTGTCGCGATCTTTATCATTTTCCGATGACACGACCCGTCGGCGAGTCCAATGTATCGAACAGCGTCTTCGAATTGAACGCCACTATTTACTATCAGCGAATGCAACAATGGGCTAGCGACACTATGTGTGGCCCCTGTATCTACTATTGCGACCCCTACTTTACCTACTATACGTATAGTAATCAAGGGGTGCGACGAAGTAGCGAAGAAATCCCCTTTCACGATATTAAAATCGGATGACACGCCACGCGTAGGCTTATTAGAACAAGTCTCGCATTTTGATCTAACGACCCCCGGCTGACCGCATCCATAGCATCGAATCGGGTGTGTAGTCTTACTATCGTTGTCTACTTTATTATCAATGGCTTTACGACAATCACCAATCGTGTGGCCGAAAGCCTTGCAAAACGAACATCTAGTGCGAATACGTTTCGAGTTTTCGTTCGAGTTAGAGGTGAGTTTCGAACTGAGCATAACCACACGTTATGCTCGGACTCGTAGTAGGGCCGCTGTCGGGTAACGTTGTACGTACTTTCGATGATCTCGCGGGAATTTTCGGGATTTCTAGCTCCGATATACTGTCTTCTACGAGTCTCGCTCTCTCTAACAAATCATCAATATTACAAACAGTGTCACGCGGCAATCGTTTACGTATACGGCGATGAAGTAGACCATAAATTATATCGACTTGCATCACAGTAGGCACTACATACGGTAATCTGACTAATAAAGATCGTACCTTTGAGACAAACACCTCTGCACGTTCACACTCACTATGCTCACACGCGTATACCTCGCGGAGTAGACGGTGCGCAGGTTTCTGCACGCCGTAGGTAGCGCGCAGGCGCGCCAGCGCGTCAGGCCACGTGCCGACGCCGGGGCGCGCGCCGCGCCACCACACAGCCGCGTCGCCGGTCAGCAACATGGAGATTCAGCGTAGCCCGTACTCATCCGACACGCCCGCACACTCCTTGTACACCTCCACTGCATCAATGAACGCCTCCAGTACCTCGGCGTTGCGTGATTGGCCGTCGAATCTCGCGGTGCACTTTGAAAAGTTGCCGCCGGTCGTGGATGTGTTCACGGTAGGCGACGCCGCTGGAGTTAACGTAACTGGATTCCACTGGTTACCATGATGATGTAGGGATCTTAACGTTTCCACTAGCGTGCGGTTGGTATCCGCCTGCGCTCTGGCGAACGACTCCATCATAGTAGTCAGGAGTCGCTCGGTGCTCGATGCGGGGTGAGCGGGTGCTCCGCTGCGGCCTCCGCCGAACATGTAGTCGGGTTCTGGAGCGGCGCCCCCCCGGGCGCGCGTCTCGGGTACGTCTTCGTGGCACGCGACGTGAACGTGGGCGGTAGCGGCCCCGGTATGGGTGCGCGACTCCACCACTGTATCGTCGTCGTCGTCTGAAGACCTAGCGCTTCGCTGCGCCGATCGTGTTCGCGGCATAGTATTACGTTTAGTAAGTAGGTATAGTCACTAGACGAACACTGACGCGTATATATAGTCACTGGAATCACGGGATGAACACCACAACTTTACGTAGTGTACGTAACAATAGTTCGTTGAGTCCTTTTGCACTTTGAGTTCCAAGGCCCCACGTTGGGCGCCACTATAACTAGCTTGGATTGCAGATGCGTGGGGTAGGTATTGGCGCGAAACGGAGATGAAAGAAAACGAACGAACTTTATAATTATTACGAGTCTGTGTATTGGCGTCAGGATATTATAGACACTTAACATACTATACAATACTAGGACATAAAATGCTAGAACAAACACGATAACGGGAGCGAGCGAGAGCCGCGGTGGACGAAAGTATAACGCATGTGTTCTGCACTGCGGCGTCCGCGCGACTGTCGAGTTCGCGCGCCTACGTGACCGGCGGCCGGCGCCGGAGCTCAGCGGAGCCCCGCGCTCGTAACGCCTTTTAACCGTGCGGCCGCGCACGTATATTGTATCCACTCCTTTAACCCACCTAACGACCGCGCGCTACAATAGTCTTTATGGGATAAGACATCAAACCTTCTTAGATTTGATCCTCCTGCTCATATTATGTTAGTAAGTATCCATACCTACTCACTAACGAAATCAGCAGAATCAGGTGACGATCATCATCAACAGCCTATAAATGCCCACTGCTGAGCAAAGCCTCTTCTCACCCAGAGAAGGTTTGAGCATTAATCACCACGCTTGCTCAATGCGGGTTGGTGATTTTAAACTTATAATTAGAAATTTATAAGCCTAGGTTTCCTTACGATGTTTTTCTTCACCGTTTGTCAGTGGTGTCTGAATAATCTTAGAAAGTACATACATATAACTCGGAAAAAATCACATTGGTACTTGGTTACAGGTGACTACATACTAGTATCAATAATTACTTTGTAAAACTTTTAGGAAAAAGATCGAACCTCTAAACATTCAAAACCCTGACAATACTCTATCAAATTTTTACCTCAATGGTACAAAAATGTAATGCGAATACCATTCTTATTCCCAAATCCTTTCTCATATCATAGGTGGCCTGGCTCCGAGTAGACACCCAAACAATCCTCACAATAGGCCATCATGTGATCACCAAGAACCACAGAGTGGCCGTCTCTAGAAGAGACCAGAGCTGGTCCCTGACACTGCGTGACGTCAGACCTGCAGATGGAGGATACTACATGTGCCAGATCAACACAGAGCCTATGATCACACAGACTCATCATCTGCATGTTTCAGGTAAGTGTTGGTCATACCTTTTTAAACAATTAAATATTATTGTACCGTATTTACCTCTATATATTAGACTATCTATTAGGAAATTAGATATTCTCCGAATGGAGGCGGAGGAACGCCCATAGTATGAATTTCATTGTAATAGGGAGGCTATTGCCAAACACCACATGGCTACACTTTCCGTTCAGTTAATGATTTTACGACATGGAAAATGGTACTCCTTTTTTCCTTCTTATTCCAAGGCCGAAACATATATGAATTATAAGGCTTCGGAACTCGTACTCGCAATTCACTTTTACGATATTTCATTATTTTGTCTATTTCTGGAATTTTAGTTTTTATAATAAATCAGAAAGGAATTTTACTCATCCTAAACTAATAAAAGCGAGACTATCGGCTTGTATTCGGTTGGTTGCTTCCAAAAGAACAATAACTTTGAATTATGGTCGCTCGACGTCGACACCTGACGTTTATTATTTTGAGTTTCATTAATTACTGCACACGGGCTAAGCGGTTAAAGCTGCATTTTTATTGATAAACGGAGCAGAAAGAAGCCAACTAGCCTATAACAAGAAGGCGTATTATCACTGACGACAGGTCTAATTTTTTTATATATATTTGATGGGCCGACGTTTGACCTCTATATCGCTTGGTAGTAAGCGATGATGCGGATCTACGATGAAGCATGTCGTCCAATAATATGGTTGGTACGTTCAATGAGGAATTTCACTATACTGATACAGTTTTTATGTAACTTATAAACTTGTTAAGTAATACTTTATCATACTCGGCCCACTATTTAAAGCATGAAGAAGACGATTCCATCTTTTGGATAACATGCTGAATACCATTAATCATTAAATTCCTTTGTGTCATATAGTTTTTTTGCTTAACTTGACAGTAAGCATCTTCTTAATACTCGCCTCCGCTGATGAAAACGCAGTGCCTTTATTCGCTATTATGTCCCAAACAAAAGAATTGACAGTGCACCAGATAATTATTATTATTACTCTTTAGTCTCTCGTCGCTATTCAAATGTTCGACATGCTTTTGTTTTATAGGTATTTAACGTAATGACCTATCTAACTAGACTTAAGTAATTGTTATTGAAAGCTAATTGGAAGTGGAAACTGGCAATTATTTACTACATAGTACAAGTATATTTTATATTTTCACACCCATGTGGGCGATGCAATATTGAATATTTTATTCGCCATATTAGAGATTCTCAGTAATACATTGAAGTAATCAACACACAATTAATTACAAGGTGTAAAAGGATAGCTCCAGAAAAACGCCGAGAAAGTTTTATTTTGATAAAAGTAAGGAATTAAATGTTTCTTTTATGTAATTATAGTTGTAATCCACTGCTCAAGGCTGATGTTGCATGAATAACACGAAAACAAAAACGATTACAATTGTAAAAACGTTTTTTTTTTGTATTATAACTTTCGTGAGACATACTAAATAGCAGCGCGACTGTCGCCGCGTCGTGGGTCGCGAAATGCTGCTCATGAATATGAGCCTCTAGTATGGCTTGAAACTAGTCGAGTTCCTGATTGGCCGAGTGGTCGTAAGTGCGACTGCCGCCAAGAGGTCTCGGGTTCGATTCCCGGGTCGGGCAAAGTATTACTGGGTTTTTAAATATTCTCAGTAGTAGCACGGAGTCTGGAATTGTGCCCGGTATATGGCAATAGGCTCACCCCTATTACATGGGACTCATAACATAAATAGTGAAAAGTGGGTGTTACATTGTACAGTGGTATAATGTGCACCTCTGCCTACCCCTTCGGGGATAAAAGGCGTGATTTTATGTAATGTTCTTTTTGTCAGCGTTTTGGAAGGTTTTCTTTTTACTGAATAGCAACGTATTTGAGGCCACAATGTAACTTACCAGTTTCCAGATTATATTAGAAAACCTTTTTTCAACTAAAATTGAGATAAATAATGTAGGACCAATCTTGAAACAACAAAAAGCTGTCGAGATCAGCTCTATAAAATTTCCAACAGAAATTGCTCTAATTTCATAGCCTTTCTTGCACGTTTACCTAGAAATTTTGATGAAACGTCGCCGTCATCATGTACACGGCAAAAAGAAAAGTAGGTATGTTTGGGATACAACAGGTATACGTTGCCTGCCATATTGCCTGGGTTTTTCGCTGGAGTAATACCTATCTATATATATAAAATTGAAACCCGTTGCCCGTTGTCACGCCTTAACTTGAGAACTGCTAGACCGATTTGGCTGATTTTTTTTATTGTATTTATTATTATCATGAGAAAGTTCTTATGGCAGAAAAGAGTCCTGAAAATCCTGCAGGAACGGGAGAAAACGGGATTGCGCGTACGAAGTCGCGGGCTGAAGCTAGTACTTAATATAAATACTTTTGCTTCTCGGAAACGTCCCCTTGAAATAAATGTATTAACGTCACTATTGACCAGTAGTAAGTAATTGTGACTGCAGGTTACAGCGTCTAGGGTTAAGACTGTCGTCTCAGTCAAAGTATTGAGTATTGGGTTTTTCGATATCCGAAATTATCAGCAATGTGTACTTGCCAACTAGTCAAATTTAATACTTTTGTCGAACTGTCAAAAACGACAGATTTCTATGAATTTTGTAGGAGATTGTGTATTGTGACGTCACGATTTTTTGGCGCCAAATAGCATACTTATTTCTTAACAATTTGTTGGAAAAATACTAAAATTAAGTTGTTAATAAATAAAAAAAAATCAATAATAAGTAGAAGTGTGATTATTTTTTAATATTTTATTGTATTGAACAGTCGAAACAATTTATTTTTAGATTAAGGAGAGTATCCAATAGCTACTAGGTGCCGAGTTAGAAATAGTGAACGGTTTTTGGCAATGGACCCCCTAGTAATAGGGAGTACTCCTTACTACATAATATAAGGCACTACCGAAAATAGCTATGTGCGCCTGTGTTCCAGGAATGAACTATGTAGATACATTTTTTTTATTCATGGTATAAGCCGGTAAACGGATCACCTGATGGTAAGCAATCGGCGTCGCCCATGGACACCTGAAACACCAGAGGTGTTACAAGTGCGTTACCGGCCTTTTGGAATTAGGAATTTGATGATTGTTGGTGATTCAGGGGTTGGAGAAAGGGAGGGGGGGGGGGGTAATTGAGCATCCGGTACCCTCACTTACACGACTAAAAACAACACAACGTTGTTTCACGTCGGTCTTCTGTGTTCACACTTAAAGTGTGAATTTCAGAGTGATGTGATATTTGAGTATCAAATATTATCTTTTAGACGTAATTGACCTTTTTTATTGATGGCGCCGTGTAACCTTCACAAGACCTTTGAACCTTTTTTATTTTGACCTAGGTCTTCTTATTTTGTCATGTCCAGTACCACCAGATATCGTAGACTCCGACAGCAGTGGTGAGGTCTTAGTTTGGGAAGGAGACAATGTGACTCTTCACTGCGCTGCTTCGGGAACTCCTCAACCAGTCATTTTGTGGAGAAGAGAGGACTCTGCTGCCTTCAACATTGGGACGGAATCTGGTAGGTAAGAGGGAGTGGATCGACCTGAAAGAAGAGAAATTATTTCTTTTTCATCTTTAGTAGGTGTTTTAGTAAATATGCTTTATAAAATCAAATTATTTGTGAATATCTTTCTCTATGGTGACTATACCAGACAATATTTCCAGTATGCGTCAACAATCCACACATAGAAAGAACACATTCGACAAAATTTTTAAAAATAAATTTCTAACGCGGAGCAAGAGTAAAGTTGCACGACTTATAGTTTCGTATCCTGCTTTTGTCACTTCGCCAATAATAAATGTGTAGCATTGTCGTCTGTCCGCATCGTCGCACAACACTTTGGGAGCCAAACACATTTTTGCAGTCACAAAATGGAACGGACCTTGGCTGAATCTGACATCAGTGTCGCGAGACATGAATGGTGCATTCCTCTGCATAGCATCGAATGGAGTCCCACCTTCTGTCAGCAAAAGGATCCTCCTTCACGTACTATGTAAGTGACTATTAATACTCCATGATATGCAATCTCTCACGGACCAGAATATACAATGAACATGTTTCCATTCACGAGCGGAATCTAGTTCCCGAGTGAAATATTATGTTGTACCTGTCTGGAGCGTTTGAGATCTAAATATTATATTTTCTTTTAGTATTTTTCGAGCGACAGCGTGTGCTTTCTCCGTAGGTACTTACTTTATTCCGTAATTGACTGTAGCTGTGGCAGTTATCTATAAAAATAGTTTTGCTCAAAAGAATTCTAGATTTACAAAATAATTGTCATCAATATTAATAGTTAAGCATTTTGCAAATATACATGAAGATTCCATTAGTAAAAAGCAAAATGAAATACTAACCTCAATAACAATTTAGTCATGAATGTATTCATGCAAATTTTTATCAATGCATTTATCTATTTTGTTTCTATTTAGCTAATTACTTGAAATTGCGCCTAATTTTCTAGAATTAGTAATGTACCTCTAGTAGATAGTAAATAGCCTATATTTATGTATGTGTGCAAAGTCAATTTCGTAAATAAAGCGGATAGCGCTACACATGTGGTTGTGGCTAACCAGTCGATTACCAAAAAGCCTCGGCTGGCTATTCACGACTGTGTCGTGCTGACACTAATGTATGCAAATGGTTATCTAAGTTCTCGAGTAAAGTTCTATATACTTTCTTGTAAAGTAAATAGTCTATAAGAGATAAGAAATACATAACCTATTACCAATTTTTGTTAATAGGACCATACCATATCTATTAATTATCGTCTATAGCCTGTAACAGTCCGCTACTGGACTACTCTGACTATGAGCCTCCTCCACATAGCTTTGTCATAATTTCCATTCTTCGCGGGTGACTTGGCGAACGCAGTTAGCGCACCAACTCTTGCTAGTCTCTCGGTGTCTCAATAGGGGAGAGTCCTACAGTACCGGCCAGCATCCAGTATCGGCCAGTTGCAAGTTCTTTAATTCTATAATAGATGGCACTAAGAATTTTACAGATATTAATGCGTTACACTAGTGCAAGTACATGCCCCGTGCGGCGTCAACCTGTCGGAACCGGTGTATTCTCAGTGCAAAGCTTTATGTTGAGTGCGATGATCACGTGCTTCGTAATTAAATTTCTGTTGGTGATTTTCAAAGTTCAGTGATACAATTCAAAACAAATAACTCCTGGTAAGATTACTATGTATATATGACTATTAGATGCCGAATATTAATACAACCTTTGTACGTTTGTTTTCATCTGAAATCAAAATTCCTTTTTTTCCGATTCCTTCAGTACCGGCCATTACAATGTCCTGCAGTACCGGCCGTTTACTAAATTTGATTTTAAAAGGTTTGCATTATTTACAGATACACCAAAATGCCAAACGATTCAAATGATGGTCAAACGAGGCCAAAGAAGGCCGCCTGGGGTCCAGAAAATATGCGTAAAGTTTTTTGCGAGTGCATTTAATCGAGTATCGCTTACGGAAATCGCAGTTAATGGCTTTCGCTGCACCGGCATACACCCCTTTGATAAGAACATCTTTAGTGATTTGGATATCGTTGGTTCTCTCATGACGGATGTTACAGAAAATCAATCAACATCAGAACCATTGATTTCTTCATCTTATTTAGCAGACCCAACTCCTTCAACACCTGCTCGATCATCAATTCTGCCGAATTTTGAACCTCAGCAGCAGGAAGCAGCAACGGGAATGACAACTTTACCCTCTCAATAACTTAAACCTCCGACTCCGAGATGACAGAATAAAAACTAAAAAAAATACCAAAGAAAATCTACCTCCTACTCACAGACCGGTTGAAGTAGACACAGTTTGCCCTTTGTGCGCTGAATGTTTTGAAGAAGAATAGATACAGTGTGAAAACTGTAGAGGTAAAATTTGGGTTCATGAGGCTTATGCAAACATATCGGAGCTATCTGATCAGTACATTTGCGAGTACTGTACTGTCTAAATGGGTACCAACTTACTGGCCGGTACTGAAGGACAATTATTTTTAGTCTGATTTTTTCCAGTCTTTAAATTGCAATGACAAAGCTGATTATTTCTAAATGATTTAGTAGTTTTTTATTTTTATTAAATAGTCTAATAGTACCTACTTATGAAATATAAGGAAGTGCTGAACATATAACCTTAGATATTTTCATTTTTTTGTGGATAAACCTTAATTAAGGTGACGGTACTGTAGGACTCTCCCCTAACAGACAAAGATACCGAAAGCACAGGACGAGCAAGTCTAGCATAATTCATGACAAAATTCACTTTTATTTTGAAATATATGCTTTTTTTGAATAGTTAAACTCCATCATACAAAGTATGTAAATGTTTGTTCTAGCTATGGACCTTTCGTCCATTAATCAAAGCTTTGAACTAGGTATTTCAATTAGAATGAAATGTGAGGAAACTTTAGAATTCTGAAACTTGTTCCCTTGTAAAACGGCGCTGTAATCGAAGTTTCTCATGTGTTGTGTTTTCAAACTTGAATGGAATGTTATGTTGTACTTACATGTTAATAGGGAAAAGTAACTGACAAGGTAAGTCATGTTAAGTATAATGATGCGTGTTAATACTAGGGAGTGCAATCTTGGGCCAGATTGACTATTCAAGATCTTGGCATGTTTTTCCTGAATCAGGATTGGTCAGTTCGAGATCTTGTCAAGATTCGGGTAGAATCTTGTTGTTCAAATCTTGGTCGCGAATCAAGATTTTCGGGAATTTCGAGATAGAGCAGAGCAGAAGAATAAAAAAAAATGAGTTTTTTTTGTATAAGGAGTGGGTACAATTAATGTTCTATTTATTTCATTAATAGTACTTACTCTTCTTGCGGTTGTCGGATAACCCGACAAAAGGACTATAGGAACATAATTGGCAGATAGTTCACTTTTAATATTATTTTTATTTTGACGTTCAAAAGTGCCATTCTGGCCTAATTGAAATAAATGATTTTGACTTTGACTTTGAATACAGGACAAGAGCGCCCTTTGATAAACCTGAACCTTTTAAACTGCGATCACCAACTCACCTGCTAATCCTCTTACCTAAAAGAGGTCAATAGTATTCATAATCATAATAGTGCTGTCTAATACTGCCGGATGAAACTGTAGATGGGCAACCGGCTGCCGCGCAACGTGTCGCGGTTTAAATTCCCGCAGAGAACAACTCTTTGTGTGATCCACAGATTGTGAAATTGTATGTTTGTAAACGCACCCACGACACAGGATATAATCCTAGTGTGGGACAAAAAAAATAGTACAATAATCTTAGCTACTTCAGTAATTTAAATAAAAATCACGAGTTACTCACGTGAATATACTGAGAAAAACTCTACTAGTTTAGCACCACAGTGAGAGTAGGTTGCGCGACATTGCCGCGACCGCACACGCTGCTCATGAGGTAGAACCCCTCTGTGGTTCGAAACTAGTAAAGCTTTTCTCAGTATATTCACCTGAGTAACCCGCGATTTTTAGTTAATTTAGAATGTCTCACGACAGTTGCTTCTGTAATCTTTCTAGTCTCATATATTATGAAATGATACTTCTGCCAGGTAAACCAACGGCCAGGATTACACAGAAAATGCTTGGAGTCTACGTGGGCGACACGATGCTACTGAAGTGCAAGATCGAAGCGAATCCTACGCCTAACGTGTACTGGACACATATAGACTTCAACAAACTTTATAATGGTGAGTATTTCTTCACATGTTATAGGTAATAGGTATACTGTATTTAAAACTGATATTTTAACCTTCATGATTTGTAATTCTGTAATATTTATTATGAACTAGCTGGTGGCCGCGACTTCGTCCGCGTAAAATATAAATTTTAGATTTTGTTTTTGTTTCAATTTTCCAACACAAAAGTAGCATATGTTACTCCTTAGTACATCAGTTACCTGCCAATAAAAGCCTTGCAAAATCGGTACAGCCATTCCAGAGAATAACCAGTACAAACAGAAAGACAGACACAAAAAATGTAAAAAGTGTTATTTTGGTATATAGAGGTATATGCTTTCATATAGGTGGGTACAATGAGAATCTACCCAATTTTTATTATTTTTATGAGATAGGTATAATTATCTTCTTTTGCATATCTTCTGTCTATATTAATAATTTCGTCAAGGGGTATGGTATAGACTCGATCGAAACATTACCTGAATAACAAAACATAAAAAAATATCGATTTCGAGTCGACAACATTATCCGCAAAATTTGGATTACGGAGATTATTTCGTTTTATTAATTCATTTTAATGACACTGATAGACAAACCGCAGTCGCCATCTTGAGAAGACAATAAACGTTCCGTTTCATACTAGCTCTCAAACACGCCTCGCCAATCAACATGTTGTAGCATCAAAAAAGTATAAATTAACAAGTAATTGAATAATTTCGCGAACGAAGTCGCGGCTAGTTAACTGTAATGTCAAAAATAAAACGAGAAAGGGTTATTATTACCTACATTGTATCGTTCTGTTTATTTTCAAATATTATCAAATCTAAAAGTAATATAAAGTTACAGCTTATGATTTTATCTGTGTACCTTTTATGCTTTGTAACTTATTAAGATTGTTTACAATTGGGATGATGACAGGGTATGAAAATTAAAAAATATAATTAGTCTGTAAGTTAGGTACCAAAAAAATATTAGACACGTATTTTTTTATTTTGTCGTATGATAAAACAATACTTAGATAAACGAATCAAAGTTTAGGAGTGGGGTTAAAACGTCATTTTAACGTATAAAATGTACATAGAAGTGACGTCACACGATATTTCAAATCACTATATCGCTGAAAGTGTTCGTTTATGGAAGAAAATAAAAAATACGTGTCTAATGATTTAAAATAATCTACCTATATAAAGACGGATATTAAAATAAACATTAGGCGTCTACCCTATTCTACTTATTTTACTAATACACATTGAATATGCAAGTTTACGTACTAATCGAATATTTAACAGATAATATCCCCGAAATGTTTGTTTGCCCGTAACTCTTGAATTATCACCAACACCCTATAAAGTGGCCACTGCTGGCCAAAGACCTCTTCTCACACAGAGAAGGTTTGAGCATTAATCACCACGCTTGCTCATTGCGGGTTGACGATTTCAAACTTACAGGAAGAAATTGTAAGATTTTCGAGGAAAAATTATGTTTTCCTTCACCGTTTGTCAGTAGTGTCGAAATAATCTTAGAAAGTACATATAACTCATGCATGAAAAGCAGGCGTCTTATACCTCCGAGCCACCACGACGCTAACTCTTGAAAGACAGCACCAAATTCGATAATTATGTTTTACTTTTATTATTGTCAGACAAGTTTTGTTTATAAGCATTCTGGGCCACTTGGGTGTCCATACAGCAAAAACACCAAAGATGTTACGAGCCGCTGGCCTTGGCCTTTTAAAGGTTTTGGATTTGACGATTGAGGATGGAGGGAAGTCCTGAAACTTCACTGACACAGTGAACACATAATGTCGGTATTCAGTGAGGCCCTGCAATCACCATTCCTGTAAAGAGTTATTTCATTAGATTAAAATAATAACTATTTCTTTCAAAACAGGATCGAAACACCAGATGAGTATAACGTCACAAGGGTACAAGCACACAGCTGTACTTCGAGTGAGAAACATGTCTCGAGAAGACATTGGTTCCTACTACTGCTGCGCTGAAAACTCTATGGGGTCCACAAGAGATGACGTCACAGTTTACAGTAAGTACTGTTATAGTGTAATAATATAAAATTTAAGAAAGATAGTGCGTGACAATAACAGATGGTAGCATCCTTTTTTGGAGGGGAAGATCATCAAAAGTCTCCACCCGTCTTGAGTGTGTGAGAGAATGTCAGACTCATATGTCCAAATACTCAAACGTCACTCAATTATAAGTCGCTCTTAAGTATAGTTCTGTCACTAAAAGTTCTTTATAAAATGAGAGAGATGGCACAATATTTCGTTTTATCCGCATCCATGGATGAAGCCGCGGAAGACTTAACGGCTCGGCTCCGGCTCGAAGTGCAGGAGTAGAAACGGGGTGGTTTTTAGTCAGTAAGAATCTGACACTCCTTGTCGCCTCACCCAGGCGGGAGAAGTCATTCGATGATTTTTACCCGTAAAAAATAGGAGCAGAATCCTAGGAGTGGGTTTAAAATTTATGGAATGAAAGACGCGATAATAATAATAGTGATATGTAACAAAAAAGAATGAACCTACCTGAACATGAATATAAATTGATACAAAATGCCTTAGAAAATATGAAAAGAAAAACTTACATCGCGAACTAATATCAAATTGCAAATAGTGTCGGAGCTTGCCACGTATATTGCTCTAATACCCGTTTTCAGAGTCCTAAATACATATTTTTCTGCCAGTTGATCCAAGAATATGAGACGGCGTACGTTGGAACATACAGGTTTCATTTCAACAACTTTAGTTTGTATTAAGGGAAAATAGTAATTATTGTTTGAGACTATTTTCCATTACTTAACTCTTAGCTTTTAATTTACAATGGAAAAAAAAAGCTTTACATAGAGAGGAGTGGAAGGAGGGTAGGGAGGCCTTCGCCCTGCAGTGGGACGATCATGGCTAAAACCAAAAACAAAACAAGGTTACAATGACCATATAACTCAAGTTTCTAGGAATAGTCAGATCCAAGCACACTTTTAGTCTTCTTCGAGAATTCTATTCTTAGTTTGTAGAAAACTAACCTTTTTGACATTTTGAAATATTATGTAAGTTTTGAATAAAAATCAAAATCTAATTTTCTGTTTATCATAGGAGACTCTTACCAAGCCTAAGGTATTAATTTAAAATTTATTAATTATGTACATAATATTATCTATACATCTAATACTATCTATGTATCTGCATCTGTATAGATACTTACCATATTTAAAAATCTTTTAATGTGTCTCTCCACATTCTGATGATATGTATAATAAGTATGTTTTTTTCTTTTAATAACCACAGAAAAATAATATATAACTATCATACTTTTGCCTTTCCCCTCAGGGATCAAAAGGCGTAATGTTATTGATGTTTTCTTTTTATTTTTTATTAGTTATATAAGTTTGTGTGATGGTGTTTATGATTACATTCATATTCTGTGGAAAACGCCGTTGGTTACACATTTGTTCGAACTACCTATGTATTGTGTCATCATGTATCATGTAATGAGTCACTGTTTGTTTTCCCAAATAAATAAAATAAAATAAAATGAAATAAAAATAAAACTGTTTTCTAGCTTTAGCAACCACTACATCGACATCAACTGAGTTAACGACTGTTCTAGAAGATACCACGACGGCGGTGCACTCGTGTGAGTATCAATTTAGAAATAAAAACGTAAAATTATGTTTATATGGGTAGTGAAGTTTCATATTTTTATTTATGAAGGACGGATTACAATTATTTAATACCCGGTGTAAGATAGAATTTGTTGTCGAAAGTACGGATCACCTGATGATAAGCAATCGGCGCGGCCCAAAGAGACCCGCAACAACAAAAGAGTTACAAGTGCGTTGCCGGTCTTTGGATTGTTAGGAAGATTAAGGAGTTAGAGTTCATAGTTCATACCCTATCATCCCATATAAAATGCTGTTATTCCATTAAAATTCGCATAATATAGATATGTTGGCGCAAACTTCAACAATGTAATAATAATCTCAGCTGAGAAAGAATTTTAATTATATTCTCACCATAGTATTAAATACATAGGTCTATTTTCCGAAAATATCGATAAATGAAATTGAGATTTTTCAAATAAATTCATAAATTCATAAGTCCACCTTTTTGTACATTTTGTGCATGAAGCATATTAAATAAAAAAAAATAAAGAAATGTGTACTAAAGTATTAATTTAATAAAATGTATCCAATATGGCGCGAGCCGCTTCATAATTTTGCAATATCTCAATATGTCGACGCGATGACGCGATCTTTAGTTCACTCACAGCTGTCTCTCTAGTATAACACGGATTTTACTTTGAAAATAGTGAGAGAATTATTATAGGTAGGTATTTAATTATATTTTAAGGTAACTCTATTTCCAATTTATTATCTTAGTTTAAAACCTGACTAAGACTGAAGGTATTTTTTTACCATTTAGTTGAAATTACTAAACTAATTGTAATGGAATCGTTTCTGTTTCAAAGATAAGAAAAGAAAACGTAGAAACTAGGTACACGGGAAATCTCAAAGTCATTACTACAGAATCTTCGGATACCTGCATTAAATGAATCAAAATTTAAAAAAGGAATTGCCACCTACATGACATCTATTTTTGGACATCCAATGGACTCAAATTCTCGGTTGACCACCACACCACACATCAATGCTGGTGAAATTCTACAATAAGTTTAAATATAGCTGCTAATGCCGAAGGGATTTGAAAATTTTTGTGTTTAACCTACACAAAATGATAAAGAGATTTCCATTCTGATGATTGGAAAGGGTATTTATATGATTGAGAGGTCGGATAATCCTCTTTTGTGGGAAGGTAAAGTCGTGGCACAAGTTGGAAATAACTGAGACACCCACGTTATTTGTTCCATACTCCTACTTGAGGATTATAATGAAATATTTCAGTTTGTGTACTTATTCAACTCGTCGAGTCGAGTTAAATTTGCCGAAGGAGGGTCTTTGAGGATACAATTAGGAATTCAACTATTTGTTTTACCTTTGTATTGATAGGCTTAACGATCTTTCTTTAGTGCACATAAATATTAGCTAATGTAATAGTTTTAAACTTACAAGTTGGTATAATATTGTTTGATACTTGAAATGGATGAAAAATATCCAAGATCCACAATAATGATATTTGAATTAAAATAAACTTCTTACCGTTTCTGAACAGATGCCGAATTAGAAGTAAAGGACCATGATCCCGACCTCTTCCCGGACGAGGATCGCATCGTAGTGGTGCTGAGCCAGCATCAAATGCAGAACTTGGGTATGTAATCGTCATATAACTACGAGTATTTGAAAACCATATTGTATTAAGGAGAATCAACAGCTAGTACAGATAAGTAATAACAATAATCAAAGTAATATAGATAAGTATTAACAAAAGTCCCTAATCCTCGAATTCCCAATAATAGTCCTCAAATTCCTATTCCCCAAAAGGCCGGTAAGACACTTGTAACACCTCTGGTGTTTCCAGTGTCCATGGGCGGTACCGATTGCTTACCATCAGGTAATTCGTCAGCGCGCATACTGACTTATTCCATAAAAAAATATTAATAAAATAATAAAAATAACATAGCAACAAAAAGCTAATTATAGGCAACAATCATTGTTAATTCATCTTCTTAAAATTATATTTGACGGCCCAGTGACTCTCGATGCTCACAGGAAACAACTCTTTGTGTGATCCACAAATTGTTGTTCTAATAGCTAATACATTATGTATCAAGTCTTTTGTAATATAACTTTCGTGAGACATAATAAATAAATTATTACGTTTTCGGCTTACTCACGTAATTATTTGACGAGGAACTCGACTAGTTTCAAGCTATGCTAGAGGCTAATGTTCATGAGCAGCATTTCGCGACCCGCGGCGACTGTCGCGCTGCTACAGTAGCAAACAAAATAATTTATGTATCAAGTCTTACGATAAAGAAGAAAGTAGGTCTCCGTTGCCCCTTCAAGAAAAAAAAATGTTGATGACGAATGTTAGCACCTAGTTAAACACACACATAACTCCCTGTTTAAGATTCTTCCAGTCTTCTTTAATAAAGGCCAAATTGATTTATCACGAAAACTTAGCCTACCTGCCGCCCCCATGGAAAATTACTGTCGTAAACTTGTAACTTCGTTCTCATTCACGATCGGCTGAATATTCTTACGTTATGAAAATGTTCAAGGGTTTTTGATTCTCCTTTATATCATATTGTCAAAGGTTTTTCACAAAGGCTCGTGAAGGAATCGATTTGTTCTGCCTCCTTACTTTTTTTCATTTTTCGCTTTTATTTGTTTGAGTTTTATGTCCAATACTTAATTGAAGTACGTCGTTATCATCGTAACATCTCGCCTGTGTTTCCTAAGGTTAGACAGTGGAGAATCCAATTTGAGTGGTTATGATCCTAATTACAAGATGCTACTGATTTTTATAGCAGAAAATTGAGATGTAAAATGAATCTTAAAATTAAATTACCTAACGCCTGAATACTCAAAAGTTACTGAATTTTAAATTGCGCTTAAGTATAGGTCTGTCTTTCTGTGGTTCTGTCACTACAAATTCTTTGTAAAAGACAGAGATGGCATGATATTTACGTACTACTTTAATTTGAGGAGCTTTTCAGTATTCCGGCGTAAGTGTTTTTTAAGTGAAAGTAAATTTTATATACTTTACTATTCGCCTTTTACCCCGAAGGGGTAGGCAGAGGTGCACATTATGCCACTGTACAATGTAACACCCCCTTTTCACTATTTATTGTTGAGTCCCATGTAATAGGGGTGAGCCTATTGATATATACCGGCACAGTTCCAGACTCCGTGCTACTACTGAGAATTTTTTTAAAAATCTTTTCTAATCACGATTAATATAATGTCGACTTTACATTGTTTTTACTGCTACAACAACTATTCAACCATGCACAATCAACCAAGTTTGCACTAACATAAAACCCAGCAAAAATAGTAATTAGACATTTGATGCAAATGTATTGAATGCCTCTTTGTTCCTGAGTTGTACCGGGTAAGGGGCCTTGGGTTCGATTCCCGGGTCGGGCAAAGTATTAAAGGGTTTTAAAAAAAATCTTAGTAGTAGCACGGAGTCTGGAAATGTGCCCGGTATATGACAATAGGCTGACCCCTATTACATGGGACTCGTAACATTAATAGTGAAAAGTGGGTGTTACTTCTGTATGCACCTCTGCCTGCCCCTTCGGGGTTAAATGACGTGATATTATGTTATGTATTGAATTAACATTACCTTTCCAGATTTCTCACCAAGTTCGTGACCAGAGGATAGTTCCAACCCGTCTTCGATGTGGTCTACCGCACCAAAAGTAAGGTCTACGGTCGTTCTACCGTTCGTGACCATCACGCTATTATGCCAAAGTGTATAAACATAATGGACTGCCTTAGGTACATAAGTTATAATAATGCAAATAACTAAATTGTGTTTAACAATTTAAATATGTTTTTTGTAATTAAGAGCTTATTAGTTAATGTAAGATATATGGTAGTAGTTTTTTTGTTTTATTTTGGCATTCTCAACTATTATTGTAATCAGGGCCTGTAGCCAAATTTCATTTAGCGCTTGTCTATATGTAGAATAGAAAACCAAATTATATGGAATTGACGTAAATTTTGACACCTGTCAGTGTTATCCCCATACATTTTGTTTTCTTCTCTCTCTGTAGACAAGCGCTAAAGTCGCGTTTGGCTAAAGGCACTGACACGTCAAGTAAATAGACCAGCGATTGTTAAACTTTGTTGTGATTTTATAATTCAACTCAATTATATTTTACTATTGTAAACCGCAAAAGGCTTTTCTAGTGCATGTTGGGGAGTAAATATACAGTATAAAAAGTTATATTATTTCCAGGACTGTGCCTAAAAATAAATAGACTGCTTTGTCTTTCATAACAATTTCGTGTCTATTAATATTCAACCGAGTAAAATCACAACACTATATCTGGTCTACTAGATACATTAACACGTTAAACGCCATGGGGGTCAATGGGGACCGGCGTTAGCGGAGGATTTACCTTCAACGGTTTTTTATTGGCAGTCAAAGTCTTAAAAGCAGAAAATGTGAGCAACAAAAATAAAGTTCATATAATATTCATTTAATTTTGTAAAAATGTAACGTTATGAGTATAATGTCTTCTATCGGTTTCGATATTTCATTTTCAACTAGCTTCTGCCCGCGACTTCGTACGCAATCCCGTTTTCTCCCGTTCCCGTAGGATTTTCAGGATTTTAAGAACCTTCTTTAATAATAACAAATACAACAAAAAGAATTAGTGAATTCAGTCCAGCCCTTCACGCGTGATGCTGTGACCAAGGGAAAAAGGGATTCATTGTTATATATATACAATATGTAACTTAAATAACGCACATCCTGAAAATAGTTTGTTCAGAATCGTTAACTGAATCGATTTATATAATTTTTAGTATAGGTAATTTTTTATCCCAAGAATAATTAAAACTACGGAAATTATTGTCATATTAACCCTATATTGTTAAAACAAATTGAAATGGACCGTAATTCAAAGCAATAATACTTTTAAAATCGCAGTTTTATTTGTATTCATACAAATTCTATCATTCAATACAAAATAAAGAAAAATAAACCTTATGACAAGACCAGTAAGGATGCATATACATGTTAATTTATGTATTATGATTATAACATAACATTCTAATTGGGGTGTTTGAGGGTGTGCGTTAATTACGTTACCTACATGTTGTATATTTCAATGTACAAAATAATTAAAATAAGTACCATAAGTAAGTAGATAGGTAGGTACTGTTAACTCATCGAAAGATGAAACTGTTAATCGTATTATATTATAGATTTACATAAAACGAATGTTAAAATAACTAATTTAATTTCATGATCCCAATTCATGATTCATATAATTTGGAAATAAGAATAAATTATTTTTAAGTACCTTTTGTAAGGCCTCTGGCACACGAACGGGTTTTTTTGCGATGACATACCACAATCAACAATGTTTAAAAATTTTAGCGACTACAAAAAATAGTAGGTACATGTAATCGAGGTCTTACTTTAAAAGCTTGTCAATTTAACTTCTAAGGTCCGATTTTTCAATCATCAGTTAATTCTCAACTGGAGAATAAAATTGACATTTGACAGTTTTTAGTATGTAAGAATTGTCAAATATTCAAAGTCATTCCTCTGATAAAATTTAACTGAGTATTTTTGGAGACTCGTTTGCCAGAGAAGCGAAACTGAGCATTGAAAAATCGGCCCTAAGTTTTCAAACACTAGAATTAACCCAAGTTTCTCTTTAACTTGACGTTTCACTACCGATTTTGTTGGAAGATTAAATTTAAATTTAATAGTAACAGTTTTCTTACAATGTTATTTTGGCAAACTATTATATTACTTATACATAAGTAAATTATGTACTTACTACATACATATTATGTTGATCATACATTCCAATAAATAGACAATATAAGAGATCGTTTGAGTTTTATTGTTTCATTCGATTGCGTGGGTAATGGTATTGCGAACAGATGTTCAAATCCTCGCAATATTGGATTTGAAATTAAGAAAAGGAGACCGGGAGTCTTTCTCCTTTACATTTCAACATAATAGCGAATTACTAATACGGATTGACTATATATTTTATTTATGCTGTAAACAGCATAAATAAAATATAGTCTAGTCTACTATTACTTACTACTATTACTACTATAGTATAGTCATATATAGTCATATAGTCATATATATTCATTAAGACATGAATAATAAAACCTATTTTGATGGTAACTGCTACACATGTAGTTTAGTTTTAGAGAGCCATGCTTCGCTACGAATGGGGCAGCTCGACCGGGACCGGAGTGGCTTCACTGAATACCGGCATGAAATACGACGCGTACGTTGTATTTAACCCACTCATCACTCACACAGTGAGGTTATCGAATGTCCAATCAATACCCTCATCCCCATATATCGTTATCATCATAAACAGGCGGAAGACGTCCACTACTGGACAAAGGCCCTTAGTCCTTCGCATCGTACAAAAACTCGCCACCTGCATCCACCGGCTTCCCGCAACTCTGGAGATGTTATCGGTCCACCATACGCATTCCCCAAATCCTCCGTTCCTATCCCTAACCCCCAAATGTTCATAGGCGGCTACTATTGCTTATTATCAGGTGATCCGTATACTTGTTTGGAGTTCTATAAACCATTAATAGTCATGGTTTTAATGCCAACGTCTTTTTTAATGTATTTGTGAATTTTATTTATCAGTTTACAAACTCGATGTTATTATTTTCTTAAATTAAGAATGGTATGGTAACAGACTTCACAGAATGTTAAATTCCTGAAATATTTTTAATATCTTTCAGCTTCAGTTATTTGCTTTATGGAACATAATTTTATTGGAATGCCTTATTTATTGGTGTACCTTGACTTATATCGTACATAACACTGCCGATTATCGAGTTTTTGATTCGATGCTCGGCGCTCAATTTTGTTTTTATTTTTTCGTTAACAAAAAACGGAAAATTTGTTAAAAAAAATGAGAATTGGGAGATTTGATTAATCTCCTATTCTCAAATCCCTAACCTAACCTAACCCGTAAAGGCGTCGCGTTCCGCGCGCGCCTCATAGAGCCATCACACCACCACGGATGGGGCCCAATAGGGCCGATGCCGATACGGAGTCGCGGAGAACCTAAGGGGCTCCGGCTCGAAGTGCAGGAGTAGGAACGGGGTAGATTTAAGTCAGTAAGAGTCTGACACTCCCGTTTCACTCAGGCGGGAGCAGTCATTCGATGATTTTCCTCCCTTAAAAAAAATTTATTAAAATAAAACCGGCGGACAGCCAGTGTAGTGACTGACCATGGGTGGCGTCGACTGCTTACCATAAGATGATCCGTTTGCTCGTTTGCCACCTATCCCAACCAAACTTCACCGAAATCATCACATTGATATTCGCAATATTGCACCGTTGATGCATAGAGCTGCCACTCCACACATCCAATATCCCACACAAGAAACGCTCGCCACGATACCTAAATATGCTATATCGATGCAAACTCAACTGTCCTCGGAACGGGGAAGTTTTAAATTGCCTTGCTTTGAAGCTTTTGACGAGTTTACGGTCCGATATGCGAGCTAGTAGAAAATTCAGTGGTTGTTGACCTTTAGGAATTATTGGTCTTAAATGTGACTGTCGAGTATGTCCAAAATAATAATTATGGTAAATTCAAATTCAAATTCAAAGTCTTTATTGCTTCATGTGTGGTTACCAAGGTGTTATACATAATACATAAATTATTTTGGTTAAGCAGTATCAACATGACCCTGTAAGGGCGCTGCAATTTATATTAATTAATAAAAAATACTATATCATTCAAAGATTTTACATAACATATTATTAAAGTATTACCACAATTGCTTCAATTGATTTTCGTTTATATTCTACATAGCATATCTACCAACTCCTTATTTGCACAATTTTATTCATTCATTATCATTACCATCATTTTCCTTTTTATAGCCATTATTTTATTTTTATTTCATTTATTTTTTTAGTTTTGTTGTTTATTCTCAAAAAACTCTTGCAAACTATAATAGCATTTATCGATGAGATACTCATAAAGTTTTCTTTTGAAAGTAGTATATTTTGTTTCTTTTTTTATATTACTTGGTATTTTATTGTAAATTTTTATTGACATGCAATAGGGGCCTCTATGAAATATTGATAAGTTGGAGGTAGGAAGCGATAAGTTATTTCTATTTCTTAATTGACGGTCTTGCGAATAGTGGTCACGGTTACGACTAAAAAGATTAATATTTTTGTAAACAAATAGGCTCAAATCCAATATGTACAGAGAAGTCAAAGTAAGGACACGGAGTGTTTTAAAGTGTGGTCTACAGCTATGTGTGGCCCCAACATTGGCCAGAATGCGAATGCATTTCTTTTGGAGTTTAAATATGTCGTCTACGTCAGTACTATTACCCCATAGTGCAATGCCATAGCGCATCCATGAGTGCGCATATGCATAATATGCAGTGAGGGCAGTTTTTTTGTCCGTTGATGTTTTCAGATGGTAAAGAGCGTAAGTGAATTTTGACAGTTTGCTGCTTATGATCTGGGCGTGTGTAAACAGTTATTAAAGGATGGTAAAAATGTATAGACGGGGCATTCACGTCCGCCATAGATTTTTTTTCTTTAAAAAACGTTGCCCCACACTAGTCTTGCCTCCTGTGTCGTGGGTGCATTTACAAACATACAAGTTCACATACACATAACACCCAGATCCGGAACAACATTCTGTGGATCAAACAAAGAGTTGCTCCGTGCGGGAATAGAACCTGCTATACGTTGCGCGGCAGCAGATTAGCATACTGCTGTTTGGAAGAATTAACAAATAGAGATAATCATCATTAATAATAATAATAATAAGCCCCCTCAAATCTAACCACACGGCCCGATCGAACATCAGATCACGTGGGGGGCGGGCAACGCACAAATAATATTACTGGGCGGCTAACGTGGCAATAGTAACCCATCGACGAAATGGAGACGAGAGCTAAAAGAAAATTACGTATAGGACCGCTTCCCGGGGGCGATCGCCGGGGCACGCCTGGAGCCGATGCTGGGCGTTTCAGCATACGAACCATCGGTGGTAGTGAGTTGAGTCAGCGGGCTCCTACCGGGTCACCCGAACATGTCACAAGCAGACCATCATCTTCAACTTCTTTGTTTCCCTCACTTCCTTCTTCTCCCCTCTCCTGTCTAAACTATAATACTGACTCTTACTCTTCCTCTATTCACTCACCTACATCTATCAACTCTGCAACCGTGGATGTTGTGCAGGAGGCAGAAGCCAACAATCCTGCACCCACCACTGGCCAAGTTCGCGCGCGATTGAAATGGACAACAGAAATGAACGAGTTCATCTGGCGCACCAACCTTTATATTACACACTTAGACACTAAAATCCGTGGTTACTTAGACCCATTATATGCAAAATTTACCGAAAAATTCCCTGAAATTACAGTCTCTAAACAACGCTTGGGCGATCAGAAACGAGCCATTTTAAGAAATAAATTATTACCCGAAAATGTATTAGAATTAATCAAAAACGAAGTTCAGGCAACTCTTCAAAACAGTAATACAACACAAAACACTATAGTCTCCGCACAAATTCTGGTAGATCAATCACAACAATCTTCCAACTCAGGCACTCGTTTAAGATGGACTGATGATATTAACGAAGCAATTATTCGTGAATACTTCAAAATAACTCATTTAGAAACAAATAGAACAGCTTACCGAAAACTTCTACATACCATAATAACACATCTTTTTCCCAACATCGCACACGTTTCTGAACAACGTATTGCCGACCAACGTAGGGTGACCATGAATAATAGACTACTTACAGACAATAGACTAGAGGAAATAAAACAAGAAGTCAGAAGCAGCCTTAACATGCAAGTCACTCCAAATATCGATTCCAATAATTTCCCTCCTTGTAGCGAATTAGACGAGATGGACCTAAATAATACTGCAAACAATACAAATACCATAGAATTTCAAAACACTATGTTTACTGATGAAACCCTCGATACTAAAATTGTACAGATTTTTGAAGAAACTTACAACAAATATTCACCGATAGACCCTACAAAGAGACCCTTCATTCCAAAACAAAAAACATCGAAAAAGCTAGCTTACATTATTTCATATTTAAATAGAACAGTTTTACCCAAGTATGGGTCAGTCGAAGACGACTTCCTAAAGACCCATACACTTATATATTGTGCTGCTCATACCGCAGCTCTATGTAATGGTTCCAAAATCAAAGAAAATACCCAATCAACAACTACACTACAACAACAACCCTCCACAATAGACAAGAGACCGAACTGGTTGAAACGCTTAGATAGAAAAATACAAATAATACGTAAAGAGATAGGTAGATTAATACAGTATATCAACGGCAATAGAAGTTTAGGAGTAATCACACACATTGAAAGAATAAAACACAAATATCGGAAACATTCCAGTTATGAAGAGCCCAACACAACAAACGAACAATTCATGGACAGCTTAAAACGAAAACTCACCGCCGTTACAAGTCGGCGACGTAGGTACTCAAATTGCACCAAGCGTAAAGATCAAAACACTCAATTCATTAATAGCGAGAGACAATTCTATAGAAACTTAACCGTAGATACATCAAATACACAAAACAGACCACATGTATCACAAAACACTAGTCCTAACTCTGAGCAGTTCCACACCTACTGGACCAACATTTGGTCCAAAACTTCACAACACAACCACGCAGCTACATGGGCAGAAATCGACAAAGAAAAATTAGAAAACGTACCCGAAATGGCATTTGATGCAGTACCACTAGAAATTTTCGTTAAAGTCATTCAGAAAGCACACAACTGGAAAGCTCCGGGCACTGACCATATCCGTTCGTATCGTTAATTTCTTGTAATAATAGTTGTCTATTATTACAAGAAATTAACTTACCTACACCCATCAATTTATAAACATATTAATAATTTCATCACAAACCCGCAAACTATACCCGAATTCGTCACTCAAGGCCTGACCTATATGATTCCCAAGGACTCCGACCACATGAACCCGGCTAAATACAGACCGATAGCGTGCCTGCAAACTATTTATAAGCTCACTACTGGTTGCATCTCAGAAGTAATGTACAAACACATAACACATAACAATATTCTAGCGGAGGAGCAAAAAGGATGTCGTAAGTATAGTCAGGGATGTAAAGAACAGCTTACAATAGATTCCATAGCCATGAAACACAATATTAAATTAAAAAATGATATTTGCACAATGTACGTAGATTACCAGAAGGCTTTGGACACTGTCCCTCACAGTTGGCTGCTCTACATTTTAGAACACTATAAAATTAATTCCGTCATTATAAATTTTTTAACATCAGCCATGAAACATTGGAACACTAAATTAAAAGTAGGTAAATTAATAGAAACGGAACCCATACCCATTAAGCGAGGAATTTTCCAAGGTGACGCCTTAAGCCCACTCTGGTTTGCCTTGCTCTCAACCCCCTATCAGATCTTCTTAACTCCTCTGAAAATGGTCTCACAATACAGGATAGTTCTGCTCCGACTGTAAAATTGACACACTTGCTATTTATGGACGATATCAAACTATATAGTAACAATATAGCAGGCCTCCACTCCCTTGCAGATCTTACGCAAAAATTCTCGGACGACATCAACATGGTATTTGGTATAGATAAGTGTAAAACTTTTACACTTCGAAAGGGACGACACGTCGAAAGCAATCCATACACATTAGAATCAGATCAGCAAATAGATCCAATGTCACCAAACTGTACTTACAAATACTTAGGCTTTGAGCAATCACATCAAATCGATCAAAAATTCACCAAAAATAAAATAATTAGTAAATACAAACAAAGACTCAACATGCTAATACGATCACAGCTAACATCCCGTAACCTTGTGAAATCCATAAATTCATTTGCTATTCCCGTACTAACTTACTCTTTTGGTATTATAAAATGGACAAAAACTGATCTCATTAAACTTCAACGGTTCATTAACACTTGTTTGACCACCAATAGAAAACACCACCCGCGGTCCTGTGTACAGAGATTGACATTGCCAAGAGAGGACGGAGGGCGAGGCCTCATAGATATAATAAACCTGCACAACCAACAAATCATCAATTTAAGAAAGTTCTTCCTGCATAAAGCCGAGCAATCTTATTTCCACAGAGTTATTTCACAATTAGACAAACACCACACTCCACTCAATTTACAATCCCCTGACCCGCAGGCTAACGAGCACATAATCAGTAAAACAGATAAAATAGCAGCTTGGGCGCATAAATCCCTCAATGGAAGACATCGCCTCGACCTGCAGCAACCCCATGTCGACATGGAAGCGTCGAACGCGTGGCTGCGGCGAGGTGAATTTTTCCCTGAAACAGAGGGATTTATGATTGCCATACAGGATCAAGTCATCGACACAGCTAACTACCAAAAATTTATAATCCATAGACCTAACTACAATGACTCCTGCAGACGTTGCCATGGTGCTTCGGAGACCATTCAGCACATCACAGAAGCATGTAGAGCCATAGCCCAAACCGACTATAAACATCGCCACGACCAAGTTGCTTCAATAATTCATCAGTCTTTAGCTATCCAAACAAAATTGATTACAGAAAAAATAGCATATTATAAATACAAACCACAAGCTGTACTAGAAAATGAACACTACAAATTGTATTGGGATAGAACTATCATTACAGATAAAACTATATACAATAATAGACCGGATATTACAATGTTAGACAAAAGAAATAAATTAGTTTATATCATAGACATCGCCATATGTAACACACACAACCTTGTAAACACACACTCCGAAAAAATTGCAAAATACACAGATTTATCCATAGAACTAAAAACACAGTGGAATGTTACTCAGACCAAAACTATCCCAATCATATTGTCCACTACGGGAGTTATTCCAAAATCCCTACACAATAGTCTAAACACATTGCATATTAGTCCCTCTACTTACCTCCTTCTGCAAAAGGCGGTTATTTTAAATACATGCCGCCTTACTCGCAAATTTTTAAATAGTTAGCTTTTAAGTTCATTTTAACGCACTTGGCTTCGGCCCGTGCTTCTTTAAACCCCACCAAGATGGGAGAAACGTAATAGTTATCGAGTAATAATAATAATAATAATAATATGCCCCCTAAACAACCACACGTCCTGATCGACCATCTGATCACGTGGGGGGCGGACACACGATTACGAAGTTACTGGCGTGGCTAACGTGGCTCTGGACACCCATTCAAAATGGAGACACGATCTAAGAAGAAACGTATAGGGCCGCTTCCCGGGGGCGATCGCCGGGGCACACCTGGAGCTGACGCTGGGTGTTTCAGCATGCGATCCGTCAGTGGTGTGGAGTTGAACAGGCGGGCTTCCACCAAAAAACATGTGACAGCCGAAATAAGTGACGACGCTGACCTACAAACAAACAGATCCAACACACCACTGGAGCCATATAGCCCCAGTACCATATCATACACACCATCTAGATCCTCATCACCATCTATACCGTCGTCACCAGTTTTACACACCGTTTCACCTACTCCGGCCTTGAATGTTGCGCGGGGGGCAAACGCCTTTTTGCCCACGTCCACCAAGGCCGGAAAACCTAGAGTTCGCATGAAGTGGTTAAAGAAGTAAACATATTCATCATGCGAACTTACTTCTACATCACAAAATTAGAAACTGACATGACCATTTACAGGAAAGTCTTGCACGAACTCTTCTGTCGACAATATCCTGAGGTTAACGTATCTGAACAGCGAATTTCAGACCAAAGAAGAACAATAGTTAGAAATAAACTCTTATCCCAAGAGATTATTGACCAAATAAAAGAAGAAACACGGAAACAACTAGAAGCAGAATCAGAAAATAGTAGTAACACAGACTTGAGTCCACAAAACATACAAACAAATGATCAACAAACACAGCCAATCACCCAGACACAACCTCTCAATATGCAATCATAACCATATAACTACACACAAATAACACACTCATCCACACAAACAGAATCTATTACATTAACTCTGGAAAATGATATCGACACCTTAACCGCAGTAGAACAAGCACCAATTACAGAAGATTACACACAACAATTGTACGACAAGTTCCAAACGACACTCACACAATACTCAGGTATGGATCCCGCATCACGACCAAGGCTACCGAAGCTCCTGTATAATCGTAACCTTTTTCGCTTAGTTAATCTGTTCAATGAAAGTATTCTCGCTCACTTTATTTCAGAAGACAACCAACTTACAGACTTACACACTATTATATATTGTACAGCTTTAGTTATATCGGAAGAACTCAATTTCAAAATAACAGAAAACACAGCAAACAGTAGGCCAGGATCAGCATCAAGCCACCGTGGCAACAAAGATTAGAAAAAGGTATAGAAAAACTAAGAGCAGATTGTGGTAGACTCACGCAATACATTAATAACAATAGATCAAATAAAGTAGTAAAAAGAGTAGAGGCCATTTTCAAAAATACACGCATACACACTAGACATGAAAATAACAATCGTACACCACACGAATTCTTAGATACATTAAAACAAAAACTAGCATTGAAAGTACACAGGCTTAGAAGATATAAAAAAGCACAACAACGCAGAAATGATAACGCTATATTTGCAAAAAATGAAAAAATATTCTATAGACAATTAAACACATCACACACCAACATATCAGACAACCAGAGCACGATACCATCTAAAGAACAATTAGAATCATTTTGGGCAGGTATTTGGGAAGAATCTATTAGTCATAATGATAGAGCTGCTTGGATAACAGAGGAAGAAACAAAGTGGGCAGGTATAGATGAAATGGAATTTATAGAAATCACAGAATCTGATATTGCAAATGTAACAGGTAGACTACATAATTGGAAAGCCCCGGGAATAGATAAAGTACATAACTTTTGGTATAAAAAATTAACTATCCTACATAAACACATAGCTAAAAATTTAACTGAAATAGTCTTAGGAAAGCAAAGAATACCGGAATTTATAGCGACAGGAATAACGTACATGTTGCCTAAAGCTAAACACTCATCGCAGCCTTCACAGTACAGACCTATCACCTGTTTGCCCACTATTTACAAAATACTCACATCAGCTATTACAATTAAAGTCAACTCCCACATAGAACGATATAAAATAATGGCAGAAGAACAGAAGGGATGCAGGCGGGGCCACATGGGGTGCAAGGAACAATTAATTATAGATTCCACTATCCATAAACACGCCACATCAAAAAATAGAAATCTTCATTGCACGTATATTGACTATAAAAAAGCCTTCGACAGTGTTCCACATTCTTGGTTGATTCAAATATTAGAAATTTATAAAATTAATAACAAAATTGTAGATTTTCTTCGCAACATAATGCCTCACTGGAAAACTACTCTTCAAATTAATACTACCAACGATAACGTTGTTACGCGACAAATTAGAATCAAGAAAGGTATCTACCAAGGAGACTCCCTAAGCCCCTTGTGGTTCTGCCTAGCCTTGAACCCTCTTTCCCATTTGCTGCAGCGTTGCCATGCTGGGTATTGCCTCAAACATAGTTCTGATGAAACAGTTATTTCACATCTTGTTTATATGGACGATATTAAACTTTATGCTAAATCCGATAAAGATATGAAAACATTAGTAGACATTACAGCAACTTTTAGTAACGATATCAATATGCAATTTGGTTTAGATAAATGCAAGACCCTACACATTGTAAGAGGCAAAATACAACCTGGCAACTATGTGGTAAATGACAGAGATATTATAACTGCAATGGAACAAACCGATTTATACAAGTATTTAGGCTACACACAGCTGAAAGGATTAGATCATATAAAAATAAAAAATTCACTCACCACTGAATACAAAAGAAGATTAAACGCTGTTTGTAAAACACAATTATCTGGTAAACATCTTATTAAAGCTATCAACACTTTCGCTGTTCCTATACTAACTTACTCATTCGGTGTAATAAAATGGACTAAAACAGACACGGAACAACTAGAACGCACAACACGCACTACACTGACTAAACACAATAATTTACACCCTAAATCAGCAATAGAAAGGCTCACCATTAAAAGACAAAATGGGGGAAGAGGCCTCATAGACATCTCTCATCTCTGCCAAAAACAAATCTGTAAACTAAAATCATTCTTCCACTCGAAATCTCAAACAAGCGACATTCATAAAGCCATAGTCTCAAACGACACCAATTATACACCACTAAACCTAAATGAACCAATAGATGTAGAAAACTTTAATGAAACTGACCCACAAAAAGAAAAGCTAGAAAACTGGAAAAGAAAGGTCCTCCATGGTCGACATCCACATGACTTAGAACAAGCCCACGTAAACACAATAGCATCAAATAAGTGGCTGAAAATAGGGAACTTATTTCCAGAAACTGAAGGATTCATTATCGCTATTCAGGATCAAATTATTAATACCAAAAACTATAAAAAATATATTATTAAAGACCCTACAGTAACCGATGATAAATGTCGCAAATGTCACATACAACCTGAAACCATACAACATATAACAGGAGCCTGCACAACACTCACACAAACCGATTACACCCACAGACACAACCAGATAGTAAACGTCATTCATCAAAAACTTGCACTCAAATACACACTCATACAAAACACAAACACACCATATTACAAATACACGCCAGAAACTGTTCTAGAAAACACCACACATAAGCTTTACTACGATCGCGCCATACTCACCGACAGGACAATTCATTATAATAGACCGGACATAACATTACAGGACAAAGTAAATAATATCACCTACTTAATAGACATCGCAGTGCCAAATACCCACAACATACAAAAAACAATTACCGAAAAAATTACGAAATATGCAGAACTCAAAGATGAAGTGGCTAGAATATGGAAGCAAAATAAAGTTTATGTGGTCCCTTTAGTTCTGTCCACCACAGGTGTAATACCAAACCATCTTCTCCATAGTCTCAAATTGTTAGATTTAAAAGAAACATTATACATAACTCTCCAAAAAGCTGCAATCCTAAATACCTGTAGAATCGTCAGAAAGTTCATGCAAATAGAAGACAATGAGATCAACCACCAGACTACACCCCCAAACACATAACACTACTCACCACACCCTGTATTTACTTGGCTTCGGCCCGTAAATATGGATGAAACTAGCTTGATAGCTAAGAAGAAAGTTTACTTTCCGAAAATAATAATAATAGACATCGCAGTGCCAAATACCCACAACATACAAAAAACAATTACCGAAAAAATTACGAAATATGCAGAACTCAAAGATGAAGTGGCTAGAATATGGAAGCAAAATAAAGTTTATGTGGTCCCTTTAGTTCTGTCCACCACAGGTGTAATACCAAACCATCTTCTCCATAGTCTCAAATTGTTAGATTTAAAAGAAACATTATACATAACTCTCCAAAAAGCTGCAATCCTAAATACCTGTAGAATCGTCAGAAAGTTCATGCAAATAGAAGACAATGAGATCAACCACCAGACTACACCCACAAACACATAACACTACTCACCACACCCTGTATTTACTTGGCTTCGGCCCGTAAATATGGATGAAACTAGCTTGATAGCTAAGAAGAAAGTTTACTTTCCGAAAATAATAATATATTTATTTGCTTAAAACATGGTATAAAATAGGTGTTACAAAAATATGTTTGAAGTACAACATGTTTTGCTAATATTTATATAGCATGCAAAATCAGGAAAAGTTCTAAAATTAACATCCTAGGCGTGAGGTTAATTTCCTCTGCATGAAATCACTTATAGAATAGTAGTTTTGTTCATTAAGCCATTTGTGCAATTTACGCTTAAATAGATTTATATTAACACATTTCAAATCATTCGGTATATTGTTATAGATACGGATACACATAGCCAAGCAATTCTTATTATATTTTGCTGATCTAGGAAAGTCATTTAGTACAAGTCTAAATGGATCTCTACGATTTCGTGGATTGACATCATTTGCAGTTTTAAATAAATCTTTGTTTTTTGTAACGAACATACATACTTCATAAATGTAAAGCGACGGTAATGGTAACAAACCAAGTCTCTTAAATATTGGTTGGCATGACTGATCAGGTTGCAAACCGTACATAGCCCTTATGCACTTTTTTTGTGCGAGAAATGCCTTATCCCTATCCGTGCTATATCCCCACATTATTAGGCCATAGCGAAGCAATGATTCTACATGTGCATGATAAGCCATTATTGCTGTATTTAAGTTTGTAATATTTTTTATTTGCTTAAGTGCATACACAAATTTATTTACCCTAACAGATACATGTTCAACGTGGTCCTTCCAATTCATATTTTCATCTATAATTAAGCCCAGAAATTTTGTTTCACCTACTCTTTTAACTTTTGGTATCGTTAGGTTGATGTCATGTTTTGTAGTATTTGATTTATTGAATTGTATGTAAACTGACTTGTCCAAATTTATTTTAAATTTATTATTATCTAACCAATCTATTAATTTATCTATTGTGTTGTTAACATCAAGCGCGTGGTCATTTGTTGTGTTTCCGTTCTTACGCGTTGCAACTATAATCGATATGTCGTCAGCAAAAAGAACACATTTATGGTTGGTGATATTTACGACATCGTTTATGTACAACAGGAATAAAATAGGCCCCAGCACGCTACCTTGCGGTACACCACGCCTGACATTTTTGTATTCTGATATTGATGGTGTAAGTATCATATTTTCATCAATTTTTGATATTGTTACACATTGTTGTCTGTCGCTAAGGTATGAAGCTATCCAGTGATAAGTAGGACCTCTTATCCCATATTTTTCAATTTTGTTTAACAATATGTCATGTGAAACGAGATCAAAGGCTTTTGATAGATCAAAAAACAAGCCAGTGGTCAGATAATTATTGTTTAAGTTTGTTAAAATTGTGCTTATGGTACTATAAATGGCTAGAGTGGTAGATTTTTGTTTTTGAAATCCCTATTGATCTTTTGAATGATATTGTATTTGTCACAGAAATTCACTAGACGTTTGTACATACATTTTTCGTATACCTTAGACAGTATAGGTATCAGGGTTATAGGACGATAATTATTTATGTTGTTTCGTTCTCCTTTTTTGAACAATGGTTTTACGGTCGATAGTTTAAGCGCAGCTGGGAAAATTGCTTGCGAGAATGATAAATTTATCAGATACGTAAGGATTTCAACTAACACATCCTTGCATAATTTTATTAATTTTGTACCCAGCTCATCATATCCGGACGCGTTCGTATTTTTTAGAGACATTATTTCTTGTCTAACTTCATTTGGTAACATTGGTTTAAGGAATATTGAGTTAGGAATTAATGTTTTATTGTTGTTGCTATACGTGTAGTTGTTTGTCGTAACATGTCCTAGATTAATGTAGTGGTTGTTAAAAGTAGTTGCTATTTCTTTGGGATTTGTAATAACTTTGCTTTCCATATTTATGTTATCTATGTTATGTTTAATAGTGTTGTTATTAATTTCGTTATTAATAATTGTCCAAGTAGCTTTACACTTATTATCATTTTGTTTTATAAATTTAATATTAATATTTTTTTTAGAGTTGTATATACATTTTTGTAGTATTTTGGCATAGGTTAAATACTTATTTTTATTCAATGTATTTTTGTTTTCATAATATTGAAACCGCAACTTTCTTTTCATTTTACAGCTTCGCTTTAATCCCTTACTTATCCACTTTTGTTTACCTTTATCGCACATATTAACTTTAATTTTGTTTTCGGGAAAACAGAGCTTACGAAATAAACATAATAAGTCATGAAATTTGCTAAACGCTGTATTCGAGTCATTTTCAGTGTATACTTCAGACCATGATAGATTTCCTAGACATTCTTTGAATTTAAGAATGTTGGCGGAGCTGTAATTTCTTCTGATGATGTAGTATATTGGAGGTTTTTGTGATTTGTTTTTAATGGGAAAGCTAAGTATCTGGGCCGTGTCATGATCTGATAGATGTAATGGCAGAACTGTTGCAGACGCACCTAATACATTGCTCAGGATGTGGTCAATACATGATAACTTGCGTGTAGGCACATCGATATGTATTTTCAAGTAATGGTTATTGCATAAGTTCTGAAAATCAGATGTGATGTTATTCTTTTTTAAAGTGTTGATATTGAAATCTCCAGTTATTACTATACGTTTTTTTGTTTTATATTTTTTAAATAAAGAATTTAAAAGGTTGTTTAGTTTTGACAAGAATTGACTAGGGTCCGACTGAGGAGTTCTATAAATACAGATTATTATTAGGTTATTATGTGGCACCTCTATACCACATGCCTCAAAGGTATGTTGTGATGCATGTTCTTTAACAAGTGGAATTTTCATGCACATAATTGTGTTTTTCACTAGGATACAAGTTCCACCTCTTTGCTTATCCCTACAGAAACTATCAACCATGGTATAGCTATGAAGTTTTACGTAGCATTCATAGCCTTTTTTGATAAAAGTTTCAGAGAGGCATATTACGTCGGGTTCATTTAAGTCCTTTTGTAGCTCCTTTAAAGTTATTTCAAGGAGTTCTTGCTTAGATAGTAGGCTGGCTATGTTTTGGTGTAATATTCTAAATACTAATCTAGGAGAGGTGTCAGCAAAAAGTGTATTAGTTTCGAAAAAACGTGTTATTTCTTTTTATTATAGGGAAGTAGAAGGGTATAGTACCCTTACTCTTATTTTTTCCAGGTGCTTGTACATTGGTATTTGGTTGGTGCATATTTACATTTTGAAGGCGGTTAAAATAATAAGGTATGGTCCCTTTTTTGGTTCACATGCGCCAGTATTTGGTTTGTTACTTGGTTTGTTACACATTAGTTGTCTAAGAGCTTTAGGGTTAAGATATTTTGCACTATAATCACTATAATCCACTAAGTAATTGATTGAAGCACTAATGTTATACAAGTTGTTGAATTTAGTGTTCACAAAATTACAATTTTTATATTTAACACATATATTTTTTATAGCTTTATTTAATTTAATAGTATCTAGATAATAGTTTTTTGCAACACTTAACACTATAATGGTATTATCATGAAATTTATGTAAAATATGTCTTAACTGTGACAATATGTTTCTTGCATTATGATCATTTTCTCCCACGTTTACTATAAGTTTGTCACCCGGTTTCATTTCAAGGTGCTCGCAGTTTTTTCCTTCATCAACAGCCTAATAATGCCCACTGCTGAGCAAAGCCTCTTCTCACACGGAGGTTTGAGCATTAACCACGCTTGCTCAACGATGGTTGGCGATTTTAAACTTATAATTAGAAATTATAAGCCCAGGTTTCCTCACGATGTTTCCCTTCACCGTTTGTCAGTGGTGTCTAAACAATCATAGAAATAGAGATCGCCAAACAATAATATAGGTAAAAATAGCCAGAGTACCTAAGCTGTGACGGAGCTGGGTATATTTTCCCCGCTGTCCTTTTTCATCTGGAAAATTTGAAATACTCGTAACTCCTCATGTTACCTAGGTACACCTAATACAAATGCTCACTTCAAACAATGTTACTCCGAAACTGTGAAGGGGAATCGAAATCCAATTTGGCAATTGACTCACTCCCTGTTGCAATGGGAGTAATAATATTACTTGCTAAATCTATGCACAGATGCCAAACCGGAGTAGATTTGGCTTCTGTGCATAGAATCTGCTAAAATTATAATTAGACTTACTTCTGCCCGCAGCATCTTCGGTGCCCCCGTGGGATAAAAGTATCCTACTTATATGTTATTCTCGACCTTAA
Organism: Spodoptera picta; assembly: GCA_038387885.1. Taxonomy (NCBI): domain Eukaryota; kingdom Metazoa; phylum Arthropoda; class Insecta; order Lepidoptera; family Noctuidae; genus Spodoptera; species Spodoptera picta. The sequence continues at coordinate 1,352,825 of JAZHFQ010000778.1, forward strand.
TCTACCCCTGTTCCAAATTTCATCTTGATCCCTGCAGCCGTTTTGACGTGAATGAGTAACAAACACACATACATCCTCACAAACTTTCACATTTATAATATTAGTAAGATAGGTTTGCTTAGGATAAGAAGTGGGCGATCGAAAAAAGATGTATAGACTGTAGTTATAATAATTAAAGATAAGTACTGTTACATAATATGCTACTTTCAAGTACGAAAGTTTGCTTCAATCGGGCACTTCTCACTCACCATGTGTTAGAATGTTGGTCAAAATTAGCATGCCCACTTCAGCAGCTATAGCCAAATGCCATTTAGCGCTTGTCTACATGTAGAATACAAAACCAAATTATATAGAATTGACGTAAATTTTGACACTTGTCAGTGTCATCACCATACATTTATATTCAGAATTTTAATTCGATTCCAGATTTGATATTACCTACTGTGATTTTGTGAAATAATGATACCACATTTAATAGTGTAGTGATGAACACAAAAATCGATAAACAATCAGTGTGTGTGTTTTATAATAAATGTTATAGAAAGTGACAGCGATAGCGATAGCGATGACAAGGACAATTTATAAAATAAATTTTTAGCCTAATACATCTATCTGTTTTATTTGTTATGTTCCTTCATGATCACAAATTTCATTTATTTCACACAGAATTATAAAAGAAAAGTCTTAGATCGTTAATTAATCGTCAAAACTAAATTATCGGTTCAGAAATATTTAATTTCCTGATATACTTATTTTACGAGAGTAAAATTATAAACGAGAAGAATCGATCCGGAAATATTCTATTTCCATATCGAATAATTTCGCAACGTCACTATTTAGGACTTGTCATAACGTTGCAACACTGAAATTATTAAATCTGGAATCGAATTAAAATTCCGAGTATAGTTTTTCTCTCTGTAGACAAGCGCTAAAGTGGCGTTTGGCTAAAGGCACAGGCATATTTGCGAATCGACAGGCGTTCGATTGTTGAACATTTTTAAACATGCTCAATAGAACGCCGTTTAGCATGCTATTAGCATGTTTACCTTAACATACTTAGTTTGTACCTATTAGTAAAGAACTCATTTGCAAAATGCTAGGTGCATTTCATCCAGGGGGGCTAAAAAGGTAACATTGTATGTTTCATATCTGAATCATAATATGTGACATTTGTCATGTCGTAAAAAGACAACATTTTGATGATTCATAATATGAACGGAAAGTGGTTCATATTTGCAATTCATCTAATATGACACTTTTGAATGGAAATTCGTAAAATGGTTTGCAAAGAGTGAATTCCTATACATCAAATAAGCAGATTTGTCAGATGATACTCAAAGGCAACATTTAACAGTTCATCTAGTTTATATTTTTAATAAATTAATGAATAATCGGAGATTTAGGCCTTTCTGAAAACTTTTTGGAGCATGCAAGTGTTTTAGAAAGGTTTTTATATCGTCAACAAAGTGAGACTCTTCAGGAAATGCAAGTTGTTTTTGAAATACCGGTGCCTGAATATGTTGGATTGTTTCGAGTAAATACCTCTAATTGTGTGTCGCAAAATAATCCCAAGAGTTGGAAGCGTATTTAGCCTCTCGAAGTGGTGGAAGCGTATTTAGCCTCTCGACGCACGTGGTGGAAGCGTATTTAGCCTCTCGACGCATGTGGTGGAAGCGTATTTAGCCTCTCGACGTGGTGGAATAAGTACTGTGTGCAAGATAAGTAGCCACCAAACTATTCATTACTTAAATTAGTTATACAACTAAGGTGTGAAAATGATAGATATGTGTATCTCATGTATTTATTTCTGTTTAAGGTATTAAGTGCACTCTAAGCTCTTACGCCTCTGGATCGTACCAACTATTTATTGGAGCTACCGCGTACCACAACGGCACTACGAATTGCATTGTCGGACTCCGAATTTTGTGGAGAGATTTAAGTAGGTATGTACTCAAATCTCGCTGGCTAGTTTGGTTGATTGCAAGATCACCCTGCAACAGGGAACTGATAACAAATGCTTGTATTTGAGGAGAAACAGCGAGAAATGACTGTGCAGGTGTGTGGATTTGGTACCTTTACACACTACATTTACAAGCATACCTGTAATATTTAACGTGTCGGTATATTAGTAATAGGTATGATTGAAGTTGTATCTTCTACCTTGGGTTATTTCATTGTCAGTAATGTCTTTTCAACAAGGTTTACACTGATCTTATTAAATAAAACTATAAATTGTGATCCTGCACAAATAGTATATATTAATGATTAAAATTGTGTTTCAGGATACTCCTACGCAGTGCAAGAACTAATACTAATTCCCTAGTACGAAACGGACTTATAAATAAATAAATAGATTTTGGTCAGCACGTATCTGACGATTGGAAAATTTCTGTTGTTTTTATTTGCCTTAGTGTTTAAGGTCTATAGCCATAGTACCACCTTTTGTAATGTGAAGAAAGAGGTATTTCAACTGAAAGAGATATCATTCACACCAATAAAATAAAGTCACTAATTTTAAAACATTTATTTCATAATCACTAACTAAAAAAAGCGAGGGAAGTGGATACTATCGTCGATCCAAGACAGTTAATTATGTCCCTGGGATGCGCCAGACTTCAGTGTTCCGGTGTATCTACTGTACAACCTGGCTTACAGGAGTCACAGCACATAGAGAAGGTTGGGGCAGGCCTATCCAAAACAAAAATCGAACATCTGAAAATGGAACATGATGAATGAAATTAAATTTTTTCTAAGTTGCAAATTTTACCTTACATTATGATATTAAAGCTAACTACTATCATTGCCTGGTTTATGATAGGCTACAATAAAACAACATGCCATTGTTTCAGTTAATATAAGTACATGCAAATGCACTTGTCTTGCTGTAGTGCATCTTGTGATGAACCAATACTTAAACATCGCCAGTGCCAGTGAGATTTAAGTACCCCTGTCCACCTTTCCACAGTATTCCAGTCCAACAATGCTTTTGGGCGTAGTGCCGTGGTTGAGTGTCTGGCTAGGTATTTATGACTAGTATTAGTACACAAATAACAAATAATTAATAATTATATTTACCTTTTAACGTGTATTATTTCTTAATAGATAAAATCCTTTCAATTTTCGCCTTTGTTCCGGTAGGAGCCCTTTTCTATATCAATTCACTTTTCGAATTCCATTCACATCTCGAACTCTATTCACTGTTACTTACTTCCCGATGAAATAATGTTTAAGTTAGAGTTTTATATTTTTTAGCAAATTTGTTTATAAATCAGTTTTTTTTTTCTTTTTCCTTGGCAACCGAGTCTCCAATACGAATATAAATCAGTTTAAATTTACTGTTCATCTGACAGTGACTCACTGACGTGACGTATATCTATGACTAAGGAAATTAGTAAAACAAAATCAAATACTGTATTTATTTATTTATTTATTTATCATTTTATATACCTACACCACACAGACAATATTACACAGGACAACACATTATAAACATGAGGTACATAGGTACTGCATATCCCTTAAGGGATTTCTTCCTGCAGACCTGCGACAGGAAAAGGAAATTAAACATAAGACATAAGACACAGTGTAGATAGATGATACATGCAACGAATACAGAACAAAATAAAATTACTGAAAGAACTATAAAACTAGAATGACGGTAATATAATGATAAAACTTAAGCAAATTATAACAAACATAATAAATAAAATAATAAGAAATATTTAAATATGATTACATATAAATATATATGTATATTGTATGTATATATAGAAAAATATATATATAAATAAAGCTGTACTTCAGGACGAAAGATAATAATCCCTGACAAGTCGTTTAAAAATGGAGATGGACTTGGAGTCGCGTATGCTAGGCGGCAGCGAATTCCACAATCTCACCGCATGAACCGTGAAGGAGTAGGAGTAGAAATCGGTTTTATGTTGAACGATTTCGAGAAGGGACTTAAGGTGGGATCTAGATAGGGCTTCAGGAGGACGAGCCAAGGAAAAACGGTCACGGAGATATATAGGATAGGCTGGGTTGTTAAGGACATTATAAAGGAGACATAAAATGCGAGTCTTCCGGCGAAGTCGGATTGGGAGCCACTTGAGCTTACTGCGATATACTGAGACATGATCGTACTTCTTTAGATCGAAGACAAAGCGAATACAAACGTTTTGCAGCCGCTCAAGCTTGTTTAGTAGCTCCTCAGTGACGTCTAAATAGCAAGCATCTGCGTAGTCGAGTAAAGGCTGAATTAAGGATTGTACGAGGAGAATTTTAGTTTTAAATGGCAAGAAGGACCGGAGACGCTTCAGCGAGTGAAAGGAGAAATGGACTCTTCGACTGACCTCACTCACCTGTGCACCCCATAGAAGAGTAAATAGTTTTTACACTGTATTTTAATTAATTTTCTAGTTTCTTGATAGATATGAGAAAATATTATAATTAAAAAACATTTAGCATCGATTTTTTTAATTCAAGTTATATTAAAAGACAAGATAAACAAAACCGGTAAAGTTACGGTTCGGTTTCTCTCTATATATTTCTTGTATAGCAACATCGGCATCTAGCATGATTCAGTTTATCAGATATGAAATGAATTGCAGATGTTTCATACTTTATTGTTACCATTTTACGGTGACTTAGGTGATTCTCTTACAATTCATCAAATCTGTCATATTGGAAATGATTCACCCAATGTTACCTTTTTAGCCCCCCAGAATAAATTGTAAAACACGAAAAAGAATACAACCACGAAGTTTTTTGCTCAATCTTCTTTCTCCGTCGGAACGTCAGAACTCCCACATTTTGATTAGAAAATAGTTTATACATATAAGGGACTTTGAACACACACGTCTACATTAATACAACACATTTTTAGTACCTAAGAAAATCGTTGATATCCATCTATAATCTTCTACTTTATCTTTTTTTATTATAACATTACATAAGATCACGCTTTTATCCTCTTAGGGATAGGCAGAGGTCCACATTACGGCATTTAATGCCACTGTACAATGTAACACCCACTTTTCACTATTTATGTTATAGTGAGCCTATTTATTATTTCAGACTCCGTGCTACTACTGAAAAAAATCCAGTAATAGTTTGCCCGACTCGGGAATTAAACCCGAGACCCCTTGACCGGCAGTAGCACTTGCGACCACTCGGCCAACGAGGCAGTCAGTTTTATTATAACTACAGTTATTATTACAAAACCAACATATTAATAAAGCAGACATATAATAAATAGTATTATATCTTCTCGTAAATAAATATGAAATAGAAAATATAATATCATTCGCTCTTTCAGGATTAAGTTTAATTACATTTAATGAGACTGGTAAACGAGATTGCGAAGGATTCTAATGAAATATGTTAGTAACATCGTAGGTATTTTTAGTGGATCCCACTAAATTAAGTTATTGACTTAATTATTTTTAATTAAAGTTGTAAATTGTGCTTGAAATGCAATATTGGTTTTTCTAAATAAATACTAGAAACTAGAATTTACTAAAATGCGAATAATGTATCTATAGTATTGAGATAAACCTACTATTGTGTCTATCTGCATCAGCCTAAGGTTGACTGGTGGAGAATGCCACTAGGCATTACGTCTGCCATTATATAATTATTGTACAAAAAGTGTAATTAAATAAAAATAAATAAACCATTGTATATGCCTGTTAAGTACTCCATTTTTACTCTATCTTATTGTGCGTTTATATTTTGACATTTTACTTATTTCGGGTTCATTATATCTACATGAAACAATTACCGATGTCGAAAATAACTATGGGACAATATTTTCATACTGTTTTAATATGAACAACGTGTTCAAAAAATATGGTAGCTACCTTTTTTGATTTTTGTTTCATATTTACCTAAAAAAGGATCTATATGTATGCAATTATCTTGCCGGAAAATACGAATGACATATAGAGTACCCACAATAAAAAAATAATCCCAAAAATATTTCAATTTTTATCTGTGGTACTTAATTGTTACTGGCTGCATAAAAAAAAGTTTATAGCAAACAGGTTGTATACCGACAAATTTATAAATATTGATATTCTCTATTCAAACAATGGACGTTTTTCCGCCGTCCGGAAAATAACAAAAGCTTGTTTTTATACCTATCGTTATTCTCCTGATTTGTATTCCCCTCCCACACAGATTGGAAATTAAAAATGTAAAATGTACACTAATTTACATCGCTATTGAAACCCTCGTTCCTTTTTCATTAGGTAAATTTCATTACATATCTTTGTAAATTAAAAATTAAATGTATTTCATAAAAAAACACTTTTTCAGTTGTTTATTAGGTTTATAGTATAAAATATACAATTATTTATGTGGACTGGTTACGTAACTAGCTTACATCTAAATAAATATACGTACATTAGCCAGAATGAAATGACGCCATCTTGCTTAAGTCTTCTTAGGGTTGCCGCAAGTTTTCCGACAACTTTCTTGCGTGAGAAAATTTTTGTCTTCATTCTGATTTTCTTTGGTTTAAGGTTGATTTTCGTTTAGCAATAGTTAAGGATGACGTCGGTAGTGCAGGGCTTGAGGCAGCACTCGTCGACCAGTCCGTCTCTCTTGTATCGTGACCAGTTGGCACTCAAGGATCCTTGACGCCCGCTCCACGGCCAATCGATTTCATTCATTTTTTTGCCAGGCATGAAGTCTGAAACTGTGATTAGTTTTCGATATGTTAAACTGTACAAGTAACAAAATAAGGGTCTGAAATACGTGGAAAATCTTGGTGTCCTTTTGAGATTTTGTTTTTTTTTGTCATAAAAAGGTAGATATAATCTAGAAAACTGTCACAAAGGACCGTGCCGATGAATATTCTTTCATCATGATGTCCAGTTGAATAAACATGGCCTGCCCAAAAATTACAAAGTACAATGCGGCCAAATAGAAATAGAAGTATGGAAGAAAACACTGAAAAATTAAATTCATAGCTTGTCTCACACACCCAACATGTATTTTATTGCATTCATATATTTTAGGTGCGATATTATTCTCCTAAATATAAATCTGCTTAATTAAAAATTGACCATATTAAGTTATTAGTATCATAACTTGTGCGGGTTCATCTATGAAAAATATACATTGTCATGAAAAATATTATGAAAATCATTTGTTTTATGAAAAATAGTATCATTTAGATATAAAAATGAAAAATAAAATAATGCTAAGTGTGGGAGAGCCATGCTTTGGCACGAACGGACTGGCTCGACTTGAGTAAAACCACGGCTTCATAGAAAACCGACGTGAAACAACGCTTGCGTTGTGTTTCGTCGTGTGAGTAAGGTTACCGGAGGCCCTGATACTCCCCACCCCCTCTTCCCCAATCCCTGAATCCCAAAAAATCCTCAAATTCCTAATCCCAAAAGGCCGGTAACTCACTTGCAACGCCTCTGGTGTTCCGGGTGTCCATGGGCGATGCCGATTGCTTGTCATCAGGTGATCCTAAAAAAATATTATGTAACTACTTACCTACACAAATACATGCCATAAAGAGTTAACACGACTGATACAAACCTGGGCTAATCCTTGTCCTCTTATTGACATATTCTTTCCCATAACACAATAATACTCTAGCGTTAGCCAGCTGCCGTCCACACAGGATCACGGGGGTCTGGTTTGCTGCAGCATACGCCAGGGTCAGAAGACAGGATATCAGGATGAGCTTCATGTTTTACTAGGAAATTAAAAACCTCCTTAATGTTATCATTGGTATAGTCGATTGATCACAGTAATCACATGAATATTATAAGTGTGAAAGTTGGTTTAAATGTTTGCCCGTCAATCACGCTGAAACTATTGAACGGATTTTGATGAAATTTGGTATATAGGTAGGGTATGGACTGACTTAGGTGACAGGATTGTTTTATCTGATTAATTGCTCCAATGGGATAAAACTGGAATCTTATTCTACGCGGACGAAGTCGCGGACAACAGCTAGTATAGTATAACTGCCGTATATTGGGTAACTACTAACTGGTGTTGACGTGAAAGAATAGCAAACACACACACACATCCTCACAAACTTTCACATTTATAATAAATATATATGAATCCCATGTAATAGGTATACCATGTAATAATAAGGTAAGATAATAAGATTAGGCTAAATGTTATTAAATGAAATATATAGGTAGGTATATTAATAATCTATTTTGGTCTAAACACTTAATATTAAAAAGTAATACAGGATTTATTATTTGCCAATGATTTATACTTACCGTTCAGCTGCGGTGTGGTTTTAGGGAAAGTTTATAGATGTATGTAAATTCCCTGAAAATTCGTCTTATATACTCACTATTGAAAACTAAGGCTATGTTTCCATTACAGGAGAGTGCGAGGTTTTGCTCTTTTGGCAAGGGCACGCGCTATTATACGTCATTTTATATCTTGTTTTATTAATATTTCGTTTCTGTGTTACTGTTGTATTGTCACTATATTGTTATTCAAATTCAAATTCAAAATTTTTATTTCAGATAAAACATCCATATTTATGTTAGTAGTAGTACAACTTAGCCTAATGTTAGTAAATTATAATAATTATATGTTTATTGGTTTATTTGGATAAGTGAGTCTGGACACTTATCCACCTACGTAACAGGGGAGAGTCCCACCGGTCAATGAACACACTCAGGATGCCATTGGAGGAAGAACGCAGGCGCGCCAACATTGAGGCGCATCTCTTCCACATGATCGCGGCGAACCCATCCACACATCCGTCCGCGAACATCCCTGAAGCGCTACATCGCCACGGCAACCCCAAAAGCACCCTAAATGCGCCATTGTACTGCACGCGCAGATCGCTGTATGCCCGCTGGGTATACATGGTCCACAAGCTGCACGTGTAAAACGACTGGCAGAAGGCCTTAAAAAGCGTTATTTTTACGGAATCCGTACAGCGTGCAAACCTGCGGGCCAGCATGTTGCAGCGTACAGCCAACGACCTGCGCTCCCTGTCTATATCTGCATTGTCTTTTAAGTCATCAGTGACCCAGTGACCCAAATACTTGAACTTCGATACCCGACCTAATCGAGACCCAGAGAGTGAGAGTTCAGGCAGTTGTTTGTAGTTTAAAGTACCTGATTTAAAAACCAACCATTCACTCTTATGGGTATTGTATTTAAGTCCGTGAGCAACCGCATAGCTTTCACAAATTTTAAGAAGTCTTCTCATTGCGCTGATAGATGGACACAGCAGCACCATATCATCAGTGTAACTGATGTTGTTCACGCAGACACCGTTAACGTGACATCCAATTTTAGTGCTACTGAGTCCACCTATCAGTTTGTTTATGTATAGGTTGAAAAGACGCGGAGAGGTCAGACCTCCCTGCCTTACACCACAATCAAGCCCATACATGTCAGAATAATTACCAGCCCAATTAACAGTATTCTTTTGACTACTGTACCAATATCTAAATAATGATATCACATCAGACGGGACAGTAGTATCATGCGTGAGCTTGTGCCAGAGCAGATCTTAATTGACCAGGTCGAAAGCCCTCGATAAATCCAAGAAACATGCTATAACAGGAGTCTTTCTGTCTATGTAATATAAGGACAGTCTGCTTAAGGCATAAAATTGCACTGTCCGTTGTACTTTGTTGTTTCTTTGTTCTTGTCATTACTGTTTTTTGTTTATTATTATTGTTTTATAGCACCTATAAGTATATCGGTATTTTATTTATATGTTTTTCTTGTAAACCACTTATTACGATGTCCTCTGCCGTGGTTATGCTCATGTTATTCGTGTGCTGTAGCATCTTAATGACCCGTAGAAAAACCGTTTCTTTTCTGAAGACCGCATCAAAATCGGTTTAGGCAGTCGCGAGATAATCGCGCAAAAACATACAGAGCAAACTGAGAATCTCCATTTTTATTATTTTCGAAGTTGGTTAAAGTCAAAATACAAAATTTGTACACTTAATTATTATTAGTTACTATTATCCATCTCTTTCGCAAAATTTTAAGCATTTAACTGCAAATGTAATTAATCATTATGTTTTTCGGCTTACTCACGTAATTACGTGAGTAAGCCGAAAAACATAATGATTAGTCGAGTTCTTCGTCAAACAATTGTTTGACGAAGAACTCGACTAGTTTCAAATAATTCTAGAGGCTTATATTCATGAGCAGCATTCCGCGACCAGTGACAAGGCGACGTAATTTAGTATGTCTCACGGAAGTTATAATAAAAATATATGTAAGCGTAATAATACTATCACGCTATTCCCACCAATGTATCCTCACCTCTACACTAATCTAAATGTTTACCCGCCGTTCAATATGAAAGCTTTTTACCTGAATGCGTTTTGATCTTAATTTAATATGTCATTAATGAATTTCATTACTCTTGGATTTGGTAAATATAAAGCGTGTTACATCACGCGTAATGCGTGTTATGTCCTATTTGGGAGATAACTAGAGATAATAATAATATTATCCAAATATAACTTCGTATTTTCTTCTTGTTTCTAGGTTTACGGCTTTAAAAACCATCTCTATCTTTGTTATACTATGATCATGTTTTATTTATGACTGTCTCGTTGGCCGAATAGTCGCAAGTGCGACTGCCTTGTAGGTTTGTTATTTTTAAATCGTATTATCTTATAAATAACTTCAAATTAATTTATTAGTGGTTTTGTAACTATTATATTTTGAAGCTTTTTGTTTTGTGAAATGGTTAAGTTACAATATGATAAGTAGAAAGTATGTAGGTACGCAGTAGATCATATTTTAATTGTGACAGTTTAGTTGCTCAGTTTAACATATGTAATATGTATGTATAATCTTCAAAGAACTATGAAAAATCTTAGAACAAAGGTAACCTATAGGTAATGACTTATTACTGCCTAACGAAATGTTTGAAAGAAACGGATACTTTGGCATCAGCAAAAAAGCAACCAAGAAACTGCTCAATTTGTATTCTGGAGTGGTTCGACATAAATAACGGGTAAATTAATTTCTGCTCCTGCACGAAATTGCTGACCAGTGCAAGAGAAAATACTTTTTTTTTACACTCAGCATTCTGTTTAAGTAAGTAATAGATAAATTCATATAGACTTCTAAATGATAAAGAACTATGTACTTAAAACTAACGCTTAAAACAATTTACTTACGTACGAACACAGAATTTTTTTCAAAACCCGGTTTGATACATGTAAAACCGTTTAATCCTGGAAGGGATAGATGAATGCACAAAGGTGCAAAATAGCCTGCATAATGTAACACTAACTTTTCACCAATCATGGTAAGAGCCCCTTAGAATAAGGGATGATTTAGAAAATAACTTCGACCTTAAGGGCATTGAACACAAGTTCGACGTAAACCGTACTTACGTCCACGGACCAACAAGGCAGAGGTGTAGGAAGTACAGATATTAGCTAACACAAATTTGGTTAAAGCCTAGCAGTGATCCTAACTAGTTTAGCGTCAGCTTTCAGCCTAGGTGCTTGGAAATTCCTTACGAAATTAGACGCGACTAATCCAGATGCTCGAAGTCTGAGATTGGTCTATAGATTTTGGCAGCATTTAGACGTATACTGACTCGAATAACGTAGACTTGTCAGTAACGTAGACGTATAACATTGGCGGATCAGTGCTCGTGTAACATAGACTTGTAGGATACCTAATCTAAATTGAGACAGTCTGTTAACGTGCTCTTTAGAGCGTCTCAAAGTTACCTACCTAAGTAAGTACTAAACGTAAATTTGTAGGCACAATTCGCATCGCAATTGGCACCCGACAATAAATGCCTATTCGAGAATTACATGGCGTGATGTTTTGGTAATGTACTATGAGTTCGCATGCGCTTTCGCAGTTTGGTTTTTGCAATGGTTTACCGGTTATTTTTTGTTGTATAATTTTTTTTTTGTATAAATAAGACAAAACCATTTTAGTTACTGCTAGACGAAAACGAAATAGACTTCACGGTGTATACTATTAAAAGCTGAAGGGTTCATTTGTTTGAATGTGTTAATCTCAGGAAGTACTGCGCCGATTAGAAAACTCCTTTTGTGTTGGATAGTGAATTTATCGGAGAAAGCTATTATAAGCCATAAAAATCAGGATACAATTTATAGGCGCCGAACAGAGCGGGTGAAACCGCGCAGAAGTTATTAGCTAGTACTATTATACGCACTCACAAAAATCCGACGTGAAACAGCACTTGTGATGTATTTCGTCGTGTGAGTAAGGTTACCGGAGGCCCAATTACCCCCCGCCCCAATCTCTGAATCCCCAACAATCCTCAAATTCTTGATCCCAAAAGGCCGGCAACGCATTTTTAACACCTCTGGGGTTTCGGGTGTCCATGGGCGTCACCGATTGCTTACCATCAGGTGATCCGCCTGCTCGTTTACCAGTTTATTCCATAAACAAGGAGGTTAAGTTAAAATCACACTAAATATACTATTATTTATTTGATTCCTTTATCAATGGTATCTCATTATTAACACAAACAGTCTTTGAACCAATTACACTATGATTTGACTTTGTACTTAGGTAAATACATTATATAAATAATAATACTCTGCTATGAAAATTTACTAAACTTTTTATATATTTTTTTATTCAAATATTTCAGGATTTTCTTGTACTAGTTTGGCATCGTTTGGGCAGTAAGTGATGATATCTGCGATAGTACATGCCCTGTCACAGCACTGTGTCGCCACCTGTCTGCGCACGCGCCTCCATTGGCCCTCGTCAACTAATTGCAGTCTTGCTGTCTCTTTCTGTAAGTCTTTTGGTGCCATTTTTTCTGTGAAAAATTAGAGGAACATACAAATGTACAACTGTACATTTCTAAGCTATGGTTGAGAAATTGTAAGCTAAATCCATACTAATATTAATTCGCAATCAATTGTTAATCATGTTATTGCCAATCTCATTTAATAGTCACTCAATGATTTGAATTCATTATTAGGTACCCTAATTCTGATAATTAAGATTTAAGATCAAACAACTTAGTTATATTACAAAAAGAAGATATTGAAAACTCGGGACTGCCTACAATGAATTAACCAATATCTTTACAGAATTTAATAATAAGTTTCGAGTAAACTCGCAAAATAAAAATCGTTTTCATTTTACAATAAAATCAAGTGTCTAGTTTCAAGAAATGAAACAAGTAAATACCTGAAAGGGAAATTTCGTGGAAAATAATAATTATTGGATAATTAATTAACCCGATACTCGTACCTCGTAGGCATTTTTAATAAATAAAATTACAAGAAATCTCGTATTTTATACATTACAGGTTTAAACTGTCAAACACCAAGCGGTTACCGGTGACCGCAACCTATTGTTCTATAATTGTGTCTACAAAACCGGTACTCGACGAGTTAAAAGTGAACCAATTTACTGTATTTGTAATGAATTTCATTGGTAAAATTACGATAAAGCTCGCTATTACCAAGTATTTCGAATAATTAATCTAAGAACAACAACTAAAAATCTAAAGTGTCTCTGAAAATCGAAGCCGGTGGTATACTGTCCAATCACAATAAAACTATTTATCTCAATGAATTATTATCAATACAAAAAGCTTACCTATCATAAGAGAAGTATCCCTCTTCACTATTTTATAAGTGTTATTACAAATATTAAATATTATGTTAGATAGCCACCCGCTACAGCTTAATACTGGGTCATTTAAGTTAAATATCCTAACTTGATCAGCATATACTGAATTTTCATTGCTAAATAGAAGCAGCACGATGTATACCTGAAACAAAGAAAATATAAATTTATTATCTTCAAGATTAGCCAATCAAGCAACATTTTGTAGGGGACTGTATTTGTCTATTTTTTGATAATAACTATATAAAAGGTATAAAATTTCTAAATATCATAAATAAGGACTGTGTGATTGTATCTACAATATCATAAAACTGTTTTTTCTATAGTGATACAAAATATGTACTTAGTTGCCCATGTAAATAAATCTATTAATCATTGCTAAGCCATCAATTATTTGAACCACCTACTAAAGGTGTACCGCAAGGTACCATTTTCGGTCCCTTACGAAATAATTTAATGTCTATACTGAGACAATGCTTACTTAATATGACTCAAATAAACAATAACAGGATTACAATTATAGTCAATATTAAATTAATAATTATGAGAGTAGACAGTGCAATTAATAGTGACAATAACAATTGTCAGATAAGTTTAAAAATAAACAAATAAGTACTTTAATTCAATTATTTGTACCGAGAAAGCAATGGAAATACACGGACCTTTAGTGTAAACAACTTTTTTTTAATACTGAAGTGTCAATGTCTCATACTCAGGAAGAGATAGTTATCGATGGAAGTTTTTTATAAAATTTTAACGCAAAAACTTTCATTAATGGGCTAAATTCGTGAACTGTGACTAGTCAGCTCCAGACTACATTATTTATTATCCTTAAGGTTATTTTCTTTTTCGATCTCTTTGACTGGATTTTGGTGTTACATTGTTCTCGCACAATCAAACCAATAAAACTATGTAACTAGAGAATTGTATAGTAAACCTGATTGAAAAAGAGTAACCTATGGAGTTTCTTGCTCGTTCCTCTCCGTAGGAGCAAATAGCTTCACTTTTATTTTTTTGTTGATAATCAAATGTGCCTTCCAGGTCTAATTTAAATAAATGATTTTGCCTTTGACTTTGACAAATGGGATGAAAGTTTAATGTGTTACAGATGAATACTTGTAAGCCCCTTTAAGTGCCCTCTAAGTCTTGGCCACTATTTATGACACATTCTGAGTATTAAAACGAGTTGGTTCCATTTAGAATTTAATTCAAAGGTGAGCTTTGTAACATTTAATTTATTTTATTTCCGAAGTATAAGATGTATAAATAAAATGTAAGCTAACATGTACGTTTCCGGATTTGAATCCTACATGTAAACACACATTTCCGTATTGTTCAAATAATACCGAACTAATAAAAACATACAATTATAACTGAAACAGTAAAATGAAAGATAATTATTGTATTTAAAAACATCACTACAAAATAAATAACAGTATACAAAAATAATAAATGCAATATTCAAAAAGAAACGAATAAAAACAAACGATAACATAAACCGCGTCCCCGTAATATTTAAAATACAAACAAAAAATAAATACAAAATCAAAAAATTACTACATACAGAATATTTCAAGTTCATCCTTGTTCGAAATTTAAACACGGGCACTGCACTATAACAAAATTGTTTGCGCGCTCACTGTAACCTGTTGAATGGGACCGTCACAACACTGCAGCTCTAAAAATAGCCCCCGCTGGTCCATAGTACGGAATTACTTAAAACTTATTTACCGAGATAAAAGCGTTTACAAAACATTGTCATGGCAATAAGATAAGAGATTCTTCTAAACAACACGTGATAACGTGTTACATAGTGATTAGGGGTGGTAGGGCATCGAAAGTTTTAGTGATTTATTTTTATAGTTTATCTTATAGTAGGATTCCGAATTTGATCCATGCATAGTTTGTAATGTCGTGGCGACCCCGAGGTTTAAGACGCTTCTCATGCATGCTAGTTCGAAACCTACCAACGGCAAGTACCAAGTGAGTTTTTCCGAGTTACATGTACTTTCTAAGATTATTTAGACACCACTGACAAACCGTGAAGGAAAAACATCGTGAGGAAACCTGGACTAATAATTTCTAATTATAAGTTTGAAATCACCAACCCGCATTGAGCAAGCGTGGCGATTATCCCCAAACCTTCTCCATGTGATGATGCTTTTGGTCAGCAGTGGCCATTTATAGGATGTTGATGTAATGTGATGTGGTTTGTAAATAGTTAGTTTTTTATGGGATAATGCGGGGCTCCGGTAACTTCAGTCTCGTACCTGTTTTTTTTTTAGTTTTTTATCTGTGCTTTGCATATAAGCCTAGTTCTCGCTATCACAGGATAGCGAGAAAATATTATGCAATTGTCACTCTCACTTCTGTTCTCGTATCCAAAGAGCTGACTAAGAAACTATAGAGGTACATTTGACAGACTAGACAGCAGTAGTGTCTTTAAATCTGCAATATCCAATCTAATACACATTAAACAACTTACTTACACATATTTGTGTAATTCGTTTTTGTGCCCAGCTATATGAAGGGATATTTTTTCTTTTTCTACATAACATCACGCCTTATATCCCCGACAGGGTGGGCAGAGGTGCACATTGCGGCACTTAATGCAACTGTACAATCATCTTGCACCTACTTTTCATTATTTATGTTATGAGTCCCGTGTAATAGGGAGTGAGCCTATTGCCATATACCCCGGTATGTGAGCCTGGAGTGAGAGTCTGGAGTTGTGCCCGCACAACTCCAGACTCCGTGCTACCACTGATTTTTTTTTCAAAAAACCCAGTAATACTTTGCCCGGCCCGGAAATCGATCCCGAGACCCCTTGGCTAGCACTGGCGACCATTCGGCCAACGAGGCAGTCTTTTTCTAGTTATTAAGTAACCTATGGCACAGGTGATACTCCTAGTGGAAGGTTAGGTTAGGTGGAAATGTAGCATACTACATTTAAAAAGATATGAAAAGGCTCCGCCCACAGTAACTAACCAAAACTTCACGGAATTTTATCAATCTATGTAACATTATATGCGTAGGTACCTAACAATCAACTGAAAGTCAAAACAAAATGTTCTATTTTTAACATTTCTGTTTCTCCACGTAAAAACCCGAAACAAACAAAATAATGATTCATGTCGATGGTATTTTATTGTGTTCATATTTTATACATTATTGAGTCATTGATGGCTAACCAGGTCACTAGTGCCGGTACAGAGACCCTATATTTCAGAGGATGGCAAATTATATTAGTATCGGTCCTTGTGATGAACCCTTATAAAAGAAACAGTATTTACTTACGAATAGACATCATTTGAAAAATGAACTTTAAAAACGACTACAGAGAACGAAAATGCATTATTCATTGAGGGCTTTACACATGCACCCTTTTTGAAGGTTGAATAAAACCTATTTAAAACTTGCATAAAGCAATGCGATTACGAAGACCTGTAACTATTGCGAAGCCTGAGGCCTGAGCAAAGGCTTTTTCTCACAGACAATTAGAAGCATTATTCATAATGCTTATCTACTTAAGCTGGATAGACAATTTCAGACTTATAACTCGAAATTTAAAGTTCATTTTTCTAACGATATTTTCTATCATAACTCATATCAATTAACATTTTTACTGATTATGCTTAATCCGATAGTCGTTAGATTGACAACCATAATTAGTCATTCTCATTTTTGAATACTTTTTGTCGACCATTAATATCTTTTTCTTTAAATACATTATTTGGATAGAGGTCACCTGATGGGCGTTTGACCGCACGGTGACCGCAAAATGAAAATGTTTGACAAACAACTGTGAAAATGAGACAAGAAAGTTTTACTTTATCTAAACTAAAGTATCTGTAAGTATCTACTATTACATTTATATCTCTGAGTATACCTACATAATAATATAACATAACATAACATCACGCCTTTTATCCCCGAAGGGGTAGGCAGAGGTGCACATTCTACCACAGTACAATGTAACACCCACTTTTCACTACTGCCTCTGCTCTCTTTGGCCTGCCTGCCTCGTTGGCCGAGTATTCGCAAGTGCGACTGCCGGTCAAGGGGTCTCGGGTTCGATTCCCGGGTCGGGCAAAGTATTACTGGGTTTTTTAAAATTCTCAGTAGTAGCACGGAGTCTGGAAATGTGCCCGGTATATGGCAATAGGCTCACCCCCTATAACATGGGACTCATAACAACTAGTGAAAAGTGGGTGTTACATAATAATATGTAGGTACTAATATAATTTAGTTTTTCAGCTATCGATAGTCATCGTCGATAATTACATACTTATTATGAGACAGAATTCGTACATCTTTTTATGGCTTAAGCTGATAAACAAGCAGACGGATCACCTGATAAGGTACCACCTAGTAAGCAATCGGCGCCCATGGACACCTGAGACACCAAGGCGTTACAAGTTCGTTACCGGCCATTTGGGAATTGGGAATTAGAAGATTGTAGAGGATTCGGGGATTGACACAACGCAAGCGTTGTATTACGTCGGTTTTCTGTGAGGCCGTCGTATTACTCCGGTCGAGCCAGCCCATTCGTACCGAAGCATGGCTTTCCCACATTTCCCATATATCTTGATCCTTTTCGCTAGGCTGGTTTTAGTGGCGCGCTGACGGAGTGACGGCCCGCACTGTCAGCGCATATGGGACAAGATATATGAACTTCTAGAAAGCGTTTTTGAATGCCGCGTAGCTATCAGCGCGCATGGTGGCCACTGTTGACCACCAAGTCCTTACATCTCGACTGTCAGCGCTGACGGTCAGCGTGCGGTCAGCGCGACAATAAAACCAGCCTAATTAATACATGGTTTCTTTTATGAAATCCGTCGCCTTAGCCAAATGCCACTTTAGCGATTGTGTACAGAGAGAGTAGAAAACTAACGGCCATTTTCTATAACATATCTATCTGTAGATTTGCTGGTTTTGTATGGAGCTTATGTCAAAATTCTATCTCAGTAAGCAAATCTACAGATAAATAAGTTATAGAAAATGGCCGTAAATTTATGGGGATGACACTGACAAATGTCAAAATTTACGTCAATCCCATATAATTTGGTTTTCTATTCTACATGTAGATAAGCGCTAAATGGCATTTGGCTACAGCTGCTGATACCTGTGCCTGCCTCATACTCTCGATTCTTCGATAGAATGCGCTAACCACACATTGAACCACCAAACCAGCTTTTAGCATTAATTTAATAGGACACACATACGACTGCCTTCATAATAACAAACATGGATGTAATTGTGATGCCATTCAATATGTCGACAACTTTAAATATTTAGGCTTAAAAATAGATAAAAACTTCAACTTTTCAACTCATGGAAATGATGTGTGTAATAGGTTACGTTCAGTGCTAGGCAAGTTCTTCCAAATACACAGAATAGTCAACTCAAACACAATGAGGATGGTTTACCACGCGCTTGCCGACTCCCCGATCAGCTACGGTCTATTAGTATACGGGCGTAGTTTCCAAACTTACTTAAATGATATCAAAAATTTACAATTAAGACTGATAAAATACTTAGTGAGTAAGAAAGAGAAAAACATCTGCAATAAGGATTATGATAAACTATTTCCACTGTGTAAAATACTGCCCATAGATAAGAAGGTTGAGTATTTAATAGGATTAGAGTATTACTATAGCAATGAATATAAATGTATAATAGAGAATAAATATAACACCAGAAGGGCTAGAGAACATATGTTAAATAAACCTATAATAATAAACTACTATGGTAAGAGAACTAATAAATATATAGTGCCAAAGATATTCTATAAATTGGATATATTGAGAGAGGAAAATAAGGTGAGTTTGTTTAAGGGGAGAATTGCTTAAGAGAGCATAGGCAATGCATTCTTTAATTTCTATCTTTTATAATGTGTATTTTTTGTTTTTGTTTTTTTTTTATTTCAGTTTTCTTTTGATGTTATATAACGTACTTAATTAGCTAGTAAGAATAAGAAATGAGCGCTTCTCGCCGTTAAACTATATGTTTGGCGAGGATCTTTAATTATAAGAACAACATGTTAATCCTAAAATTGTACTTTTGTTAAATAAATAAAATTAATAAATAAATCACTTCCCAATATTTGTACTAACCGAAATAATGTTATTTTTGTCACCAAACTCTCCCAACCTTATCTAAGTACATTCATCGTGCACATAGCAACTGCTTTGTATAGATATGAGCAGGAAGTAAGCGGTATATATATTGACTAAAAATAAAGAGCCGGGGTCACAGATCACTATTTACTCACTACTCTAGTCATATCTACCTATCTATTATGTTTATATTGTTTATATATGTCCCACATCCACAAGGATACTGGCCACTCGCTTGCTAGTGTATTTCGTTTTGTTTATTTATTTTGGAGTGTTTTTTTACGAATTAGATTTGTAACAATAATGTAACGATTAGATTTAAAATTAAACATTAGGTAATCTGGGCTTTCCTCACAGTGCTTAGTTTTGTCTTGTAGACAGTGCATTCGAATTAACATAGTACAATTTTTCTACAGGTAGGACGAATAACCTTTCTATATCTGCAGAAAAAATGACTGTTAGTATCATGGCGTCATCGCATCCACTAAAGCACAAGCTATTAACTAGACTCTCATATCTAACGACAGAGGCTAAATAATAAAATTACCCATGCGAAACATAATTTCTTTTATTCCGTAAAATAGTAAATATGAGCTGACATTAAAACGTAACTTTTTCGCCAATTAACAACACGAAATTACAAGATGCGCACAAACAATCCAAATGCAACAAACACACACTATTTATTTATGAACAATTAGTAAATTGACTAACCTTAATTTGTTGTTGTTGTTGTTGCTTTGGTGATAAGAAGTGAGACATCCCCAGCAAACGACGCCTGATAACGTGACATAAACAAGTTACAATCGCTTGCGCCGGCAGCGCGCGCGCCGACTTGATATATGAATAAATTAAGGATCGATTGACATACTTCTCTTAACAAATTATTATTCTCAGCGCCACCCGATCTGCCGTGACCCTAATGATAAAGCTGATATTGACTCATTTGCGAAACATCCTTGTTGTTTTTTTATTAATGATCACTCGAATAGTTTCATGTATTTGTTCTATAATTAATGTTTGTGTTCTCAGCCCTATTTTAGTATCTATGTATATCTATACACAACTACATAGTTACTCCCACGTCCATTAGGGCTGATGCCCGATAAGCAACCGAAGGACGGGTTGCCGGGGCTCCGGCTCGAAGAGCAGCAGTGGGAATGGGGTGGTTTTTAGTCAGTAAGAGTCTGACACTCCCTCTTGCCTAACCCAAGGTGGGAAAAGTCATTGGATGATTTTCCCCCCACAAAGAACCCCTGTATATCCACACTCTCAAAATCCGTAGTAACAGCTAATGACTGCACGGTTGGTGCGGTGGCTGGGCAACCGGCTGCCGTGCAACGTGTCCCGGGTTCGATTCCCGCACGGAACAACTTTGTGTGATCCACAAATTGTTGTTTCGGGTCTGGGTGTCATTGTGTTTGTGAACTTGTATGTTTGTAAACGCACCCAACAAAAACAAATTCTTTAAGAAAAATCTGTCAACAGTATTTACTCAGCTGCAGCCTATTTGGAATCACTCAAGCAATGAAACAGTATTTTTTTCAGTAAAGCTACAAGCTATGTGCAACGCGAAACTGCCAAATGTTACATTAAAAATAATTTCATTTCATTAAGTACAGATATTTCAAGAGTAATAGACCGGACAAATTGAATCTTTCTATCGTAGAAAATAAATAGTTTCTTCTGTCATAGGTCTTTTTGTTCATATCATACGGTTGGTCAGATATGTTTATATTTCCTAGTATTGTCAGCCTGTAAACTGAGAGCTAAGGTTCCTTCTCATACAAAGTTCCGAGAACTGAGGCATTTCAAATAAACGTTTCCTTCAGAGAAATCCAAACGTATTTTCGCTTTGTATTTTTTTTTTATTTAGAATTTCTTTCATAATATTACGTTTATATTTCTTTGAAAGAGTTCAACTTCAATTTCGATGCACCAATCAAATATATTGTGTGTAAGATTTTGTGTGACACACTAAAATTATTGGTCTATTGGTTGCAATAACAAATTCACGAAAGTGTTTGATCTCCAAGTGGCTAAAGAGTTATTAACTTAAGTGAATCGCTTCAAATCCCTTATTTTTTTATTTGTTTGGTAAAAGAAACATGCAATTAAAATGATAATGCAACAAAAAATCGAATGCCTTAATTCTATCCATACTTCGCTGCTTACCTTATTTTGACAAACAAGCGTGATGTTGATAAACGTTGATATTGCAAGTTTTGTGAACAAAAACTATAAGAATGAATGAATACCAGCTATTTCTCGATTGTAGACAATATCTTTTTATATTATTTTTCTGTTTCTACACGAAAGAGTTTTAATTTATTCTGCTTGTGGCCGTTGGCTTATTTCTCTTATATTGTTACTATTTACCAACAGCAATGGTATATTTGAAAAGTTCAGCTGATTTCATTGCATTGCTAATCAGATAGGGTTAATTAATTAAAAAGTGTAATATAATATAATGTGTCAGCTCAATGACTGCTTCGTTGTCCGAATCTCCAGTGTGGCAAAAGTATCTGTCTACATTGTCTACTGTAAGATCCAGTTAGATCCTTACACTGTAGTTTGTAGTTGTAGAAGGTGTAGTGGCTCACAGAAAAGATCACAAGTTCTAGTTGCTAGTTGCGTGTATTGTATTAAGTTTGGTAATAGTTACAAATAACGTTTTCGTATTTC
Organism: Spodoptera picta; assembly: GCA_038387885.1. Classification (NCBI taxonomy): domain Eukaryota; kingdom Metazoa; phylum Arthropoda; class Insecta; order Lepidoptera; family Noctuidae; genus Spodoptera; species Spodoptera picta. The sequence continues at coordinate 1,375,246 of JAZHFQ010000778.1, forward strand.
TTTGCTTGACGTTGGTTGGTAGATAAAGTACTACTACTACGATTAATGTAATACGCTAAATTATATATACTATGCATTGGGTGACGCGCATTCAATATTGCTGCGTCGACCATACGTGCTATGTACGGTTATGAAACCGTACATCTACTGTCTATATTACATACCATTACCTGGTATGTGATCAGTGATGTGAGTAGATGAAATATGGTACCTAACTCTTACTCTCTACCAGATCCCTAATGCATGATGTAACTTTATTTTCTGCAACACAAGGCTTAATACCTACTTTTGGTTGAACTGACATTTTAGGTAACCGAAATATAGAACTAAGCGTCGTTTCTGTTTGGATAAAAGGTAATTCATTAGGTAAGAGTGGCCTAGTTTGTGGTGTATACTAATTAAATACCCTTTAATATTTCTAGAACAGTCCACAACAATTGGTTACTCTAAGTAATTGATAGTTTCCGATAACGAAATCGATCAAGAACACATTATTTGTCTTCATTTTCCTTACTTTTCCTCAGTAAATCCTTCGACTTAATCGAAGATCTTATCTGCCATTAATATTTAGTCCGATACACGTGCACGATCGCTAGTTCGCTTCGCTACTTCGCTAGTAATTCTGTATTTTCGTCACTAGTCCGACTTGCAAGTTCCTAGTGATTAATGCGAAATGTCAGGATGTACTCTCGTACCGTCTCGGACGATTAACTTAAGCGACGAGTATCCATGCCTGAAAGTGATGTCACCATCCCTTGGTTAAACGTATTCAGTAGTTTTTGGCACATTCGGAGTAAGAGTATGTTAAAATTGACCTAGTTTTTAATCTAGCTGACCTGTTTCTTTCTCACCTTGCAAACCTTCCTTGGACTTCCGCGAACATTTCAAGACCAAATTTTTGAAATTAGCCAAAACGGTTCAGCCGGTCTCTAGTTTTAGCGAGACTAAAGAACGTCATACTTTTTAATCCACAAGGGCCTCAGTGAAAATGATATATCTACATGACATGTAAATATTTAGGTTACACCCTCTTGTAACGGTTATATTGTGAGTCCTATGTCATAGAGGGATCCCGGGCACAATTATTCCAGGCTTCTTTTCCAGTCTCCTACTGCTTTTACAGTTCTATTTGTAAGTATTAGTTAAAGTCGTGAGATACCTTTTCTTGATGACGAGGGGAAACCTTCAAAAGGTGCCTAGCTTTTCAGGAATGAAAGACCAGTGAGTGTGGGAAATTACCTTGCTAAGACCACCCTGGCGTCAACAAGTCAACACCTGTATGGAGGCACCGGGTCCTCTAAAAGAGACCTGCTCCGGAGAGAGTCGTGAAGTACCTACTGACAATAAAATATAATTACAGTTTTAGAGCGTTCGGATTTAGTAATTCAGTCAAGTTGAAACGGGTAGACTTAATGGTGATCAGCATCGCCTATCTGCAATAGGGTAGATGCATAATTTTTATTTTAATGTCCGTGTGGTAGATTATTCTAAATTTTTAGACACGTATTTTTTATTTTCTTACAGAAACGAATAATTTGACTATATATTGATTTGAAATGTCGCGTGACGTCACTTCAAGGTACATTTTATACGTAGAAATGACTTCTTAGCCCCACTCTTAAACTTTGATTCGTTTTATCTAAGTATTGTTTTATTATACGACAAAATAAAAAAATACGTGGCTAATATTTTTTCATTACCTTACGGACTAATTTTTAATTGACTGCACGGTTGGTGCGGTGGCTGGGCAACTGGCTGCCGTGCAACGTATCGCGGGTTCGATTCCCGCACGAGACAACACTTTGTGTGATCCACAAATTGTTATTTCGGGTCTGGGTGTCATTGTGTATGTGAACTTGTATGTTTGTAAACGCACCCACGACACAGGAGAAAATCCTAGTTTAGCAACGTTTAAAAAAAAAAAAAAAAAAATTAATTATCATAAGCTGTCATAATCCCAATTGTGATTGTACAGTTCCATATCTATCTGATAGGTTATTCCATTTCATATATTCCAGGTAAAAATCTGTCTTTGTGTCTGGTGCGTGACAATACCTAAGTACGCCCCTATTTTGATGTTTGTGTTACTAGTTACATTATACACTTCTGTACACATCTATTGGCCCACCTTGTATTTTCAGTTTCGTTTGGTACCACACAAGCCAGCTAATGGGCCCAACAAACTAACGCGAGCCCACCGAACAGCGGGCCTTCATTTCGCACTCAGTCATTTAAACTGGACACAGCAAGATTGGAGCCGTGTACTCTTTTCTGATGAGTCTAAAATTGTGTTAAATAGCAATGGTGGAAGAAAGAAGATCTACCGACGTAAGGGAGAGCGTTTCGCACAATGCTGATTTGAAGAGAGGGTTGCGTAAGGCCACCACCTTGGTGGCCCTACGCAACCACAGACAGTCCATTAGCCACCGCTCATGGACTGTCTGGGGCGGTATATCCGCGAGCGGCAGAACTCAACTTGAGGTTGTTACTGGACCACAGCTGACAACATTAAATGCTGCAAGGTACATTCGTGAGTGCTTAGAACCTCACGTGATATCATACGCCGACTATGTGGGCCCAAATTACCTTTTTATGCATGATAATGTAAGAGCCCATGCGGCCTACATCATCAGGGAATATCTTCGGGATGTGAACATCAGTTGCCCAGACGATGCAGGAATAGAAAACTGCTATAGAAGAGGAATGGGAGATGATCCCTCAATATTTCATAGAGCGGTTGATAAACTCTGTGCCTAATCATATGAGAGCTGTGGTAGATGCCCATGGAGGCAACACGCGTTATTAAATTAAACCTTTATTTGATAAAACATGTTTTTTATTCAATGATCAAAATTAGGTCGTGGTGGCCTGGAGGTTTAAGACGCTCGCTTCTCATGCATGAGGGTGCGGGTTCGAAACCTACCAACGGCAAGTACCAATGTGACTTTTTCCGAGTTATATGTACTTTCTAAGATTATTTAGACACCACTGACAAACGGTGAAGGAAAAACATCGTGAGGAAACCTGGACTTATAATTTCTAATTATAAGTTTGAAATCGCCAACCCGCATTGAGCAAGCGTGGTGATTAACGCTCTAACCTTCTCCGTGTGAGAAGAGGCTTTTCTCAGCAGTGGGCATTTATAGGCTGTTGATGATGATGATGATGATGATGATGATGATGATCAAAATTGCCTTTAATAAGGCGCATATCCGATTTGTTAGGCGTAGCTCCATGTCGTATGATATTCTGAATCCAAATTTAAAACAATACGATCGAAAAATATAGTAAAATGTATCAGGTTTAAAACTGCGTCAAAAGTTTTTGTTCAAACTAGCAATTATATTTCGGTAGGGGCCATCGAAACCTAAACTCTAAGGTGGGCCAATAGATGTGTCCAGAAGTGTATTATTTTGTGTTAGTTATCCTCCTTTTTTATTTTAGTTATGTTTTCTGTTTTTGCTTCTATATATAAAGCTGTTTTTCTTTCTAAAAATACTTAGCCAAAATATACAGACGCCTTCATATTATTAATAGAAATATTGAAACCTTACACCCTCTATTTACCCAATGACTAATATGGTCATGAATGTTACATCATGGTTCAACGCTATGGCTTTTGTTAATGTCAAAAGCATGTTTTTGGTTTGCCGTACGCTGGTCGTAGGGTCGTGGTTTTGACCCGAACCCCGAATACATCGTACTTACCCTACCGAGAGAGAGAGTACCGTATAACTACATGTGTAGGTAGTATGTATTTACGAGTATATTGGATGATATTAGATAACATCTTTCTTATTATATTCGTCAACAGTGTTTAGTGTGTGGTGTGCATTCTTTCTTATTTCAATTTACTTGACTCCAATATAGTTCATGTGTTCAATGAAAGCCCAAAATAAAATAGGTAAAACTTTGTATTTATATTGTCTTAGAATTCACACAATCCACAAGCATACACAAGCGGAGAGCTCGCGGTCACAGTATCACTTCTGGGTATCTCGAATTCCAGGTAAACTTACTATAATGACTGGACTATGCCAGGCTCTTTTCATTTTAGTAAAAATTTGCGGTGGAACATCAAAATAACGCAATGGGAATGTTTAGTTCAACAGTGAACAACATGTATAACGATTATTATGATCACGTGAACGTAGATATAAATAACAGAATTTATAGAAACATTGAATGAGAAATAACAACAGCCATCGAGATAGAACGAATAATATTACCTGCTGTCGAAATGTGTGCTTACTTTAGATATCCGTCCACACCAGACGTAATAAGTTTTGTCCAACAAACTTGTCAAATATAATACTGAATTGGAATTTGAAAATACAGTATTAGGTAGAAGTCGAAATGTAAATATCTTAGTCAATGAAATTTACGGGGAAATGGGGCTGTAGTCTACAATTAAATTAGAAATATTAGCATAATTAAATTAGAAACTGAATTCATTTTAATAACAGCAGCACAATACGAATGTTGTTTCTTTCAATAAACTTATTTGCTGGTATTACGTAAGCATTGTTTTAGAACCAAACTTTATTTAAGGTTAGACACGTTAGGCTAGACTAATCTTCGGCGCGTCGTGTTCCGCGCGCGCCTCAAGGAGCCATCAGACCACCACAGATGGGGCCTAACAGGGCTGATGCCAATATGGAGCCGCGGAAGACTTAACGGGTTGCCGGGGCTCCGATTGTGCCCGGTACATGGTATAGGCTCACCCTCTATTACATGGGACTCATAACATGAGTAATGAAAAGTTGGTGTTATATTATACAGTGGCATAATGTGCACCTCTGCCCACCCCTTCGGGGATAAAAGGCGTAATTTTATGTTATATAAATCAATAATATAAAGTAATATACGCAAACTTTTATACGTTTAAACCTGATTTTCAGAAAAACGGAACACTAGGTACATTATAACTATATGTATACTAGTTGCAGGATTATATTAGATATTTTCAGCTATCAACGTGGCCAAACAAAATTGAAAAAAAAACAGGTAGTTTTAATTAATAAAGTACATTTTTGGGGTTAAAAAAGGTTAGAAATCTAAAAATAGTTTTAGAACCTAATCTTAAACAGACGGAGTAGGTCCTGTGGTTACCTAGTAACATCACTATATCATTGGTGGCGTGTTCGCAAGTGCGGTTTTATTTCCAAGTTGAAAAATTGGAGTTAAGTTATTTTTTCCAATGTTTCTCAGTTGCAGCCCGAACTATTATTACTTGGGACTCATCATAACAGAACCACACAACCCAAAAAGTCGATGATTCTCCATTAAGGAGATTAAAATGGGTGTGGTTATATTAATGACAAATCCTTGTGATGAAATACACAATATTTGACAATATAAACTAACGCTCACTTACAAAAATAGGACTATCTAACATACCAGATATTATTTTTATGTTACCTCATCCGTGCTCGACGCCTCAAAGAAAATAGACGCTATCCAAAGACTTTGAAACAGGTACCCACATGACACTTGAAACCTTATAAGACCCGTTAAGTTGAAGGAGGTATCGTAATCCAGACGAAAACCTATGTACTTAGATATTACCTATATTTTCGAAGTTCGATACAATATCTAAAAGGTGTCACATGATGTCGCTCAAAGCGGTGTATTTTACCAAATATATTTTGCTACAGCTACTATATTTTTAGGGTTTACACATACACTCTTTAGAGTGTCATCGTTAGTCTACTGTGCATGCTGTGACACCTTAAAATGTTGTGCATTTAAAATTTATTACAATGTAAGTGCTTAGATATAAGACCTAATGTAGCAACTACTGGTTGTCCATATTATAAATAAATAAATAAATAAATAAATACACTTTAATCTCAAGATGTAACAAAGGGTTCCTTTTATATCTTGTCTTTCAATAGTCTCAGGATTGTACAGTCAAAGGTCAATAGTCCACTGCCACCGTGAGCGATGTTACACGGCAATGCGTAAGCAATTTCATATTAATGTGCATAAAAACGTATGCGTACGCATAAACACACGAACGCACGCACACGGATAAAAATATGCGTATGCACGTGTGTATAAGCGCTGCAGCGCAACCGATATGGTAGTCTTACGGTGGCACTTGTGACCTTTGACCGTACATGCTAAGTAAAAGTAACAGGTCTAACCCTCTTTAGAGTGTCAATATTAAAGATTTTTTAAACGATTTTAAAAAATAGTTGATCACTTTGATTTTTATGTTTGTGCGCGTTTATCTCGCTATTGGCAGAACCGATTTTAATACGATTTCAGTAAAGTGTTTGTTACATTTAACAGAAGGTTTATTGACCAACTTCAAAAAAGGGATTGAAGTCGGTTTTTAAAAGGTAGTTTAAAAAATAATTGTTTTGGAATCTATTCAGTTATTCTACAAACCTAGTCCAATTTGTATTTGCGACTTTATTTCAAAAGTATAAAAGTTGAAAACTATAGGTACTAACAATACCTACTGGCTCGTTATCATCATTATATTACCCGAGCGTACGGCGCGTCGCGTTCCGCGCGCGCCTCAAAGAGCCATCACACCACCACAGATGGGGCCCAATAGGGCCGATGCCGATTCGGAGTCGCGGAGAACCTAACGGGTAACCGGGGCTCCGGCTCGACGTGCAGGAGAAGGAACGGGGTGGTTTTTAGTCAGTGACACTCCCTCCCGCCTCACCCAGGCGGGAGTAGTCATTCGATGATTTTTCCCCCCTTAAAAAAAAAAAAATCATCATTATATTGTCACATCACTGACAAAGACTTCCATAGTTGTCATAATTCCTACGCTTGGCATGCAGCTAAGGTATCTCAGTTGTCACGTAGAGCATAACGGGTAACCGGGGCTCCGGCTCGACGTGCAGGAGAAGGAACGGGGTGGGTTTTAGTCAGTAAGAGTCTGACACTGAGGCGGGAGCAGTCAATCGATGATTTTCCCCCCTTAAAAAAAGGTATCTCGGTTAAGTTATCAAAAGAGGTTGCAATGGGGACTAAGGTTTTTTTGCTCAAATCTAGCAAAAAGTCTGTTTATCCAATCACTACACCTGTCAAATATTGAACATCCAATGGTGTGACATTAACTAATTCCCTATTGGACGAAAAATAAGAGATCCACATTAGCGCCATCTTGTGATCAAAAATACAGTACCTATTCAAGTTATTACTCTTTTCAATCTACGATTACAACACACTCAGTATGATAACTATACCATACTATACTATACGTAGTTATCATATTATATTTATACATATTTTTAGTACATAGTATTGTGTCTATTTTTCATATCATTCTAGTTATTGTAATTTTGTAATTTGTAAATTGTTTAATTTGTTTTTTTTCTCTTCTATTTTTATTTTTTTTGTTTTTTTTTCCTCTTACCTTGGTAGGTGATATTCCATCCAAAGTTTGTCCGGAAGAATTTGCCGCGTGTGATAAGATTTTTCGCGTCCATTTCACTCAAATTACTAATACAATGTTTATTAATTTTTCTGTGTGTGCAATAAATAAATAATAAAATAAATAAATAGATTATATTTCACTCACTTTGGATGGTCAAGCACACACCGCTCTCCACTAACTACATTATAGACCTTGTTTCCATTGTTTAGAGACTACTTTTGTATGAACAAATGTAGGGATGATATTCAACAATTTTCACCAGAAATAATACCTAAACCTAACTCTCTCTTATTTACCATCAGTACCTAAATAAACAAAAGCTTGTAAAAAATATTCTTTTTGACCTAACTTGACGAAATTACTCGTCGTTTTTATTTTAAGTTAGTGCTTTCAAGACCTTTCACATTGGACTTTGATTGACGATTTCAACGAAATGAATTACAATAGGTACCTATTGAGTTCCATTCGGTCTGGTTCGTTTCAATGCTGTTTCGTTTTTCATTTACGACGCCCGTGTTGTTAGCGCGTCGACTATCCATTGTTCAATTTCGAATTTTAAAATAATGATATTTATTTTTAAAACTAGGTGTTTTTTTTTCAATTTTGTTTGGCCACGTTGATAGCTGAAAATATCTAATATCATCCTGCAAATAGTATAGGTACTATACATATAGTTATAATGTACCTAGTGTTCCGTTTTTCTGAAAATCATGTTTAAAAGTAAAAAGTATGAGTATATTACTGTATATTATTTATTTACATAACATAAGATCACGCCTTTTATCCCCGAAGGAATAGGTAAAGGTGCACATTATGCCACTGTATAATATAACACACACTTTTCACTACTCATGTTATGAGTCCCATGGAATAGAGGGTGAGCCTAATACCATATACCGGGCACAATTCCAGACTCCGTGCTACTACTGATTTTTTTTTAAATCCAGTAGGCTCAAGTCCCGTAACGCCGGACGGCACCTAACGCCGGAAACTTGGATTATCTCGACAACTGATAACAGGAGCGTTTCAATTTTTACTAATAATCTTAGTTATCTGCCACTGGGAGACTTCCCACTAAAAATTGAATCGCTCGCGTTATTAGTTATCGAGATAATATAAGTGTCCGGCGTTAGGTGACGTCGTTAAGGGACTTCCCCCTAATACTTTGCCCGACCCGGGAATCGAACCCGAGACCCCTTACCCGGCAGTCGCACTTGCGGCCACTCGACCAACGAGGCAGCAACCAAAGAGCAATTCAACAGAGCAGAAAAAAGTTTTTATTTATTTAACACAAAATCCACAGCTCTCAAAAATTATACATAACACCCACAAACTATTCTTACAGCCAATTTCGTATTGTTCGTCTTGTATCCATTAATTCACTGAGGATTCGGTTCTCACATCACATCTACTGCCTATATGTGGCTACTACTGATCATAGGCCTGTTCTCACACGAAGAAGTTTTGAGCATTAATCATCACGTTAAGGCAATGCTTCAAACACATAATTAGAAATTATATGCCCAGGTTTCCTCATGAGTTACTAAGGAGGAATCCTTTTAAGTGTGGGAGAGCCATGCTTCGGCACGAACGGGCCGGCTCGACCGGAGTGATACCACAGCCTCACAGAAAACCGACGTGAAGCAACGCTTGCGTTGTGTTTCGTCGTGTAAGTGAGGTTACCGGAGGCCCAATTACCTTCCCCTTCCCCAATCTCCCCAATCCCTGAATTCCGAACGATCCTCAAACTCCTAATCCCCAAAAAGCCGGTGACGCACTTGTAACGCCTCTGGTGTTCCAGGTGTCCATGGGCGACGCCGATTGCTTACCATCAGGTGATCCATCTGCTCGTTTACCGGCTTATGCCATAAAAAAAACCGATGTTTTCCTTCACTGTTTGTCAGTGGTGTCTAGATAATTTTAGAAAGTACACATAAATCGGGAAACGTCACATTGGTACTTGCCGTTGGTAGGTTTCAAAACCGCGCCCTCATGTATGAGAAGTGGACGTCTCAATACTCCGAGCCACCACGCCATACCTATATTAGGATCAGTAACTAGAAATTCAATACGTGCAAACAGATACCCATAATAACTACTAGAATAAAGAATCATAAAATAACCATTGACAAGATTTAACTGGCACAGCGAAAAGCTTTCCGAATTTCCAGCTATACCTCTATATAGATAGCATTAATAGACACTTACAAACTTGACTAATCAAACGATCATAGCTATAATATCTATAATCAGATTTTACGATCATCACGTCATTATAGAGGTAATGACACCAAATCCAGAAGACCCCATTACTAAAACAAGGGTGTTTAAGAAGACAACACGTTAAAAAGTCGTTTAAACTAAGAGGGTAATCTTGCCAATGAATTTTAAGACCCAAATGCGGTTTTTGAAATCCTTTTAAAACTTTATTTTATGTCCCTATCGATGGTAACTTCGCATTTTTATTAGCTATCAACGGTTTTTATTTGGTTACTGGTTTTTTAAAAGGACATGAGGTTTATAGATTTGTGTCAGACGTTAACGCGGAAATCCATCTACAGTATATTAGTCTAGCTAGACTACATATTATAATATAAAAGACTAGCTACTTCCGCGCGGTTTTACACGCTCTGCTCGGCTCCTATTGGTCGTAGCGTAACGTTTTATAGCCTATAGCAATCCTCGTTAAATGCGCTATCCAACACAAAAAGAATTATTCAAATCAGAGTTGTTGTTACGGAGATTAGCGCGTTCAAACAAACAAACAAACAAAAAACCAAACTATTCCGCTTTATATAATAGTATAAGATAATTCCTATATTTTGTCACTGGGTCAATGAGTAGGTATACCCAGAACATAGAAAATGGTCCCTTTTGCATTTGGATAGTGACCACAATTACTGACGTATAAAAAGAACTAGGTATACTGTTACAAAAAAAAGGTACACTATTACAAGTGGTCACTTGAAAGTTATACAAATTTAACCCTTAAAAGACTTAGAAATTGTTTGAACTCACTTAGTTTTCTTTTGGTCTTGAAAGTCGTTTATTGATAGCCACGTTTTTTTTTCACATTCATTTTTGGCAAAAAAGAATAAGTGTTTCGAATTGAACGAACTCATTTCTGTAAAAGAATACTTGACGTGTTGCTAACCGAATTAATTTTTAATATTTAGTTATTTACGAAATGTATTTCTTAGAACAACTTGTTCTGTTCCCACGTAAATGGTCTTAGAAGATTCTTGAAGGTATAAGTAGTTGTTATTGATGTTCCTTAAATGTTTAATTAACATGTTGACCAACACTATATTAAATAAATAAAAAAGTATTAGATTAGATACTTAATCAATATAACTATTTATATCAGTAGGTAGGTACATAAGCTCCTTTAAGCCCCCATATGTGTCCTACCCCAAAATCTCAATTATATAGTGTGTCTCAGTGGAACTTATAAAAATATTCCACTTTTCAACAAAAATTTAATCTCAGCGATATTCGTCTCTATTTACACAAAGATAGAGAATATTTTTATTTGAATTGAATGTAGATATATCTTGATGCTCGCGTGTTTTTTTTCGTTATAAAAATGGACGCACTCTTCGATATTCAAATTTAAAAAATCAATATACCTATGTGCAATGTAATGTAATAAACAATTAATGTGTTTTAGATTGATTTGAATAGCTGTAAAATGGCAGCGAGAGATTTTGAGTGCATTTCTATTAGATTATTATGTTTTCGGCTTACTCACGTAATTATTTGTAGAGTAGCAGAGCGACAGTCGCCGCGTCGCGGGTCGTGAAATGCTGCTCATGAATATGAGCCTCTAGAATGGCTTGAAACTAGTCGAGTTCCTCGTCAAATAATTACACGAGTAAGCCGAAAACATATTAATATATTTAGTATTATGTCTCACGAAAGTTATAATACAAATGCATTTCTATTGTTTACAATTTTTTTTTTTGATACATTAGTTTATGAGAATATTATTTCATATTATTTTGTAGAAAAGTCCTTATAGTCCGATCTATCTTTTTACCAAAACTTATTAGAACAGGTTCAGTAGTTTAGATTTAAACAGACTTTACAGACTGACTTTCGCAATAAAAATGATTTTAGAAAATTTAAGGTCTTTTAATATGAAGGAGCTTTCAGTTCCATTAGTAACTATGTCTTTTCATTTCTATTATTGTGTATATACCTAATAACTACACAATTGGTTTCCTCAATCTCTACAGAAAACCTTAGGCCGGATAAAATTGTATGCTAATAAGGTAGGTAACATTGAATTTGTGACAATAAGGCCTTCGTACAAAAGATTTCAGGCTTACTGGTAAATTGTAAACGAGAATAATCGAATCCTACTGTATTTAAAAAAACCTACTATTCCATAAAACCTAATTTATTCGAATCTTTTTCTCTAGTAATTAATGCGCTATAATATTACTCCACACAAAGGGAAAAAGAAGTATTCTGTTATATATATTGATATTCAATTGTGTTTTGATTTGTGTTGATAATAAGCAAGGCTGGATGCGAAAAGCTGAAGATCGAGCTCAGTGGCGTACTATTAAAAAGTACCTATTTTAACAGATGAAACCAGGCTGACAATGAGTAAACATATTTCCTATTTCTGTGTTATTAGGAATCAAATATATTTGATAAATGCCACATATCTTTATAAACACCGTCTTTCTATATTTGTGTACTCAATCGACCCAAAAAAAATTTAAACTTGTTAAATATGTACTTATAGATAACTATTACTAATACCTCTGACTGACTCTGCCGAGTGGTCGCAAATGCGACTGCCGGGCAAAGTCTCTCGGGTTCGATCCCCGGGTCGAGCAAAGTATAACTGGGTTTTTAAAAATCTCAGTAGTAGCACGGAGTCTGGAAATGTGCCCAGTATATGGCAAAAGGCTCATCCCCTATTACACGGGATAACATAAATTGTGAAAAGTTGATGTTATATTGTACAGTGGCATTAAGTGCCGTAATTCCATCGCCCTTCGGGGATAAATAGGCGTGATGTTATGTTATGGTACTACCTACTAAATTCGAGTAGTTGGAGCCATAGCTGTATTTGTCAAACCCACGTTAAAGCTATCATTAAACAACCTATAGGCTACTTCATCGTCATAAACAGCTTATAAATACTTACTGCTGAAGTGCTGAGTGAAGCCTTTTCTCACACTGTTAAGGTTTGAGCATTAATCACCACACTTGCTCATTGCGGGTTCTCGTTTTCATACTTATGCTTGGAAGTTATAAGTCCTTGAGGTTTCCTCACGAGGTTTTCCTTAACCGTTTGTCCGTGTCTAAATAATAATCTTAGAAGGTATATATAACTCGGAAAAAGTTACATTGGTACCAACGGCAGTTAGGTTTTGAACCCATGAGAAGCGGGTATCTTAACCTCCGGACCGCTACGGCATTAGGAGCAAACATAGGCTACTTATGAGCATAATAAAATAATTTCTATTAAATGCATAAAACCACACAAAATTACCATTCTACTCAAGCATAGCGTTATAAAACTCCCACTCTACTCTGCGGTTTATGATTAGCAAACATTACGCAATACAACAACTAAAGATAAAATGCTAATTATTTTCACAGATTAATCAATAACTTATTACAACGCTATAAAAACAAACAAAGGGAATTCTTTGATTTCAATGCCACGATATTCTTTTGTTTTCACAAAAGATTCTTGGCAAAGAGTCAGAAAAAAAATGTAGATATTTGCCTCACGTCCCTCGTGTAATTTGAAATAACCGAGATCCGCTGAAAGCGAGATTCAGGTAAAAAAATCACTTTATATAAGGCTAGCCGTACACCTTCAATAGTATTGCACATTATCATTAGACGTATAGAAAGAAGTAGGAACTTATAACTTCCAAGTATAAGTATGAAAACGACATCCCGCAATGATCATTCGTGGTGATTAATGCTCAAACCTTAACCGTGTGAGAAGAGGCTTCGCTCAGCAGTGCATATTATGCCACTGTACAATGTAACACCCACTTTTCACTATTTATGTAATAGGGGTTGAGCCTATTGCCAAACACCGGGCACAATTCCAGACTCCGTGCTACTACTGAGATTTTTTTTTTAAACCCAGTAGTACTTTGCCAGACCCGGGAATCGAACCCGAAACCCCTTGCCCTGCAGTCGCACTTGCGACAACTAGGCCAACGAGGCAGCCTTAACTACGAAAGAGCCTATTTAATTACATTGCACAATAAAAATGTTATGCAATAACATATTAGGTGTACAAACCGCCTAAAATCTCCTTTTATCTTTCGTAACCCCAAATATGATTATTGGGTCATGATTATCTGATTATCTTATTTATTTTTGTCTTTTGCAGAGCCGGCGTATATGTGGCGTAGTGGTGAAACAACCGCAGATACAGACAACTAGATTAAGCCACAAGTAAGTAATTCCATTTTGAGTACGTTGAAATTATATTGTAGGGAGGAGAATAGAATTTACTTTATTGTACACTCTTGGTTCAAGTAAAAAAGGCTAAACATTCGAGGTTATTTTGTAGATTCTAGGAATTTGATTTAAGAAACACAATCTTAAAAATGAATAGGTAAAACTGTCCGAGTAGATTCAGTAAATTAAAAGGATTTTCAGAATATACCATTCCTTTTTTAAATGTTACAATATGATTTACTTTTTATTTTCAATTTCAAATGACACCATTCGACTATGTAACTTGTTCTCCCCACAAAACGGATTAGTAACGAAATAATTCTTATGCGGTCACGTATAGAGTCTGAATTGAGAGACGAGATCGAGTATACTTACCGAAATTAATGGCTTAGACTAGACTAGGATTAAAAGTTATTTATTTATTTAAAACACTCTATAAGTACACAATCAAAGCAAGTGAAAAAGGTCAAAATTGGTAATGAATTGGTTTACAAGTGACAGAAGGAGAAAACGAGGTAGGTAGACCTTTCAGACGTTGAGCTGATGACATTAAAGCTGTGGCAGGCAATACATGGACCAGAGAAGCGAACGATAGAGAGAAATGGCGCCAGTTGGAGGAGGCCTTTGTCAATCAGTGACATACAGACAGAACGTCGATGCACATTAACAAATACTTCGTTTATCAAAATATTCATGTTAAAAAAAATGTTTATTATAAGTACCTATGTATAGTATGTATTTACTTTCATATCTATAGGTGAACTTAACGCTAACAGCAACAGCATACTCTACCAGTCCGCCATTAGATACATAACAAGGTACTTATTTTATTTTTAGCATTTTCCATCGCGATGGAAATTGTCTTGGAGTTCCCATGTCCGGAGACCGGGGGGCGTGCCAGACTCTTACCGGCTAAAACCACCGCGGTGTTCCTCCATTGACTGTGACCGTGGCCGGGCATCCCGCCCTCAAGGAATCGAAACGCTATCTTTGCGGCAGGTCCCGCCACGTTAGCGACCCTTGGAGACGGTTTCCCTTCCTCGGGTAGTAATTTGTAGCCTTAACTAAACATTCATTAACCCAGTATAAGTATAGTTCTATAAAAACATGTTCAGACCAAAATGCTTCTAAAACAATATTCATCCAATTTCTAAATAGGCCCGAAAACAATGAAAATATTGTCCAAGCGAAAGAATAATAGCCAAGTTATTATTATATAAGGGTAAATCTGACATGATGTCACATATAAGCACTTACAATCTTATTTGTTCTGAAAACATACCTAATTGGCATAAGAGATAATATTCCTTATATTTTTCTATATTATGGTCGTTAATTTAGCTACAGTTTGTCAACTTACAAATAGAATGCAATAAGAGATAGGAATTATAAATACGACTTTATTAATACCTTCAGGAAAGTCAGTACCTACCCTATTGTCAAAAATAAGTTCAGCAGTAAACGATTTTGCATCACAATGTAATTTAAACTTTCAAGTTTCCAACAAAAAGTTCGCATTGCAACCGCCATTTTAAACTCGAAGCAATCAGAACTATGATGAAAAGCGGTCACTCACTACATTTATTGCATAGCAATGTCATAAAGATATAAAAGTAGAAATTGTTCGAAACACGTCCGTGCAGGGATAACGAACATTACACCTCTGAACATTTACTGAAGTAACAATATCTTCATTCGTTACATAACCGAGTCACGTTCCACGCCAAATGAGTGAAAATCTAATCTTTTTTCCACCCTCTCTTCGGCACCAAGTCTAAAATACTCGTCGGTGGACGTTTACACAATGGGAGTTGGTTCCCACGACTTACAAAGCTGAATTCAACCTCGTTTGCATAATCAGAGCCGATTCTACGAATTCATGAGATCAAGTTCCAGTACTTTTGTATGATAAACTCATTAGAAAGGTAATCTCAATTCTGAACTTGATTTTTTAGAAACTTTATTGAAAATGGGACTTAATTATCTATGTATGTAGGTAGGTTGGACGTCGCAGCCGACTAATCAGCCGTTTAATTAGTGACGTTACCTTTTCAGTGAACAGCGTCATTCAAAATTTACGGTAACCACATCAGTTTTAGGGTTGATTAAGTTATGTGCGTTTTAGTAAGGCCTTCTCTTTAAAATACTGCTAATATAGGAAAACTTTATAATAAAGGGTATATTGTTATGTCATTTATCTAGCTTCTACCTGTTTCGGTTTCACTCGCTGTTCGGCTCCTGTTCATCATAGCCTAATGTTTTATAGCCTTCCCGGATAGATGAACTATCCAATACAAAAAGATTAATATTCGAATTAGTAACGAAAGGAAAATTCTTTTAAAACAAAGGTATCTTTGCGTAAAACACGTTGCCCGTATATTCCAGGTAAGGGCAGGTTTTTGTGAATTTTTCCATTCAATTGCTGTGTCACTACCGGCTGGTTTTTATTAAATTTTCCATGAAAAAACAAAACTCACGACATTATTCTATAGCTATGTAAGTACAATCTGACTGAGGAAACTCTCATACGCTTTTCACAATAACGACAATTATGGAAACGTCACAAATAAGTGCTATCAATTTAAACGCAGAATTCAATTTTAAAGAAGGATATTATACTTTTACATTAATATTATTATTATTATAGATCTGAAGCTTTTAGTTTTATTGTACCCTGTTTGTAGTACAAACAAGCTAAAAGCCTAGCAAAACCGCCAAATATCAAAACGACGGGACGTCTTTTCGAAACGAAACATAAGTTTTTAATCGAAACGACAAACTTGATTCTCCCAAAACTATCGAGTCAATTAGTCTGTAAGTTAGGTAATGACAAAATATTAGACACGTATTTTTTTATTTTGTCGTATAACTAAACAATACTTAGATAAAACGAATCAAAGTTTAGGAGGGGGCTAAGACGTCATTTCTACGTATAAAATGTACATAGAAGTGACGTCACGCGACATTTCATATCAATATATCGTCGTCAAAAGTATTCATTTCTGTAAGAAAATTAAAAAAACGTGTCTAATGATTTAAAATAATCTACCAGACGGACATTAAAATAAAAATTAGGCATCTACCCTACTCACACGTTGGTAAAGGGTTCCGGAAGGTTCTATTAAATAATGTTATACAGTATTCAAATACCAGAACACAACAGTTTATAAGTTATAGTAACTTAACCGTGGATTTGCATAAATTCAGGTGGCATCTGCAAGTACAATTTGGGTATGATCTCGCGGCTCGACAAACTTTGTTACCCTCCTTCCCTCTCGAATTGACAACTTGGAGCGTTCCTCGCCACACTGGCGAACAAACAAACAAACAAACAATTATTATATCCATGGAAATGAATTTCTAATTCTCCGAGGTTTTGGTGTAATTTGAAAGGTATTCACAATTCGCTCTTGTGAAGGCTGCAGGTAAGTGAACATTTTTTCCTGTTCGTGTCCATCTCTTTCATACAACAAATAATGTTTTTTGGGTAATGTTGTTTTATATTACCAATTGGTACTTGATCAGAGAAGTCTTCGGTGACTAGTCCTAGTCCCCATATCATGTCGCGGAGAACCTAACGGGTAACCGGGGTCCGGCTTGACGTGCAGGAGAAGTTGTTGTTCACCTTATGGGCAATATTTAACATAGAACTACTCATACCTCTAAGACATTTTTGGTTAGACCGATTAACTAAATATGGAGGCTAACATCCAAACATTATTTTAACGTAAATCCATTTCTGTTTCTATATGTACATACACTACCATTTACAGTAAATACAAACAAGTCTATCGTAACTAACTAACTAAAACAAATTAGATATATGTAATCTAATTCTGGGTGAGTGTAAACACACCTCCTAGTGATACTTACCAACATAGTATTAAATTAGGCTTTAGGTACAAGTTGGGCGCACACCTGTGTGTTCCAGCCTAATCTCTCAGATATTGCCGGCTGGTTGCTAATTACAATTGCCTCCTTCGGCCTCCTACTGCCTTCTACAGACGGCCCTCGGCTATTATTCATAAACCGGAGATTGTGCAAAAATATAAACAGTACCTCTGACTGAGGGATAATTAATTTACTTCTTAATAGGAATTAGGGTAATATTAATGTTTTGGTCGTATCTCTTGTTTTAGGTTCTGAATATCAATGCTATGTGAATTATTGTGTTACAAATATACAGGGTGTTCCTGAAGTCGACGATCAAATGGCACCAGGTGATCGGCAAGGTTTCAACAGTTAAATGATGATAATGATGATGTTTATGATAATTAAATGTGCTATTTAAGATGATTAAGGAACTTTTCATAGGCTTTTGTTATTTTTCTCCTCTTATAATATCTTCTGATTCACTTCGTTGCGGGAACCAAGACAGTTACTCATGTCCCTGGGACGCGCTGGACTTCAGTGTTCCGGTGTTTTCATGGTTGTGTCTACTGTATATCCTGGGTTACAGGAGTTGCAGCGGTTTAGGGTGGTTGTGGCGAGCTTGTCCCTAACAAAAGGCGTTTGTTATAAAAATAAGATCGATGCTTATTTTCTTAGATGACGCAATTTTCGAATATAGATGAAGTCATTAGTGGAATTTGGTATGAATTTTGCGTCATGCATGGGTATGTAATAAGAAATGAAAATTAATAAATAATTATTTTATAGATACACTACGTTTAAAAAACCGACTTCAACACCTCTTGTTTTGGAGTCGGTTAATTAATATACTAAAACCATTTGAGAAGTGTAACAAACACTTTTCTTAAAACCGCACCAAAATCAGTTCAGCCAATTGTGAGATAATAACGCACAAACATACGTATTTTTTTTTACGGGGGGAAAATCATCGAATGACTGCTCCCGCCTGGGTGAGGCGGGAGGGAGTATCAGATTCTTACTGACTAAAAACCACCCCGTTCCTTGTCCTGCACGCCGAGCCAGAGGCCCGGTTACCCGTTAGGTTCTCCGCGATACAAACATATGTATAGGTCAAACTGAGAACCTTCTTTTTTATGTCTTTAATGATGCTTTATAAGTTATTCCTTACCTTATGTTATGATCTCCGTGTCGTGGTGGCCCGGAGGTTTAAGACGCCCGCTTACCTACCAAACCTACCAACGGCAAGTACCAATGTGACTTCTTCCGAGTTAAATGTACTTTCTAAGATTATTTATACACCACTGACAAACGGTGGAAGAAAACAATTATAATTTCTAATTAGACTGCACAGTTGGCGCGGTGGTTGGGTAGCTGGCTGCCGCGCAACGTGTCACGGGTTCGATTCCCGCACGGAACAATTCTTTGTGTCATCCACAGATTGCTGTTCTGGATCTGGATGCGATGTGTATGTGAACTTGTATGTTTGTAAACGCACCCACAACACAGGAGTAATACACACACACAGTTGTTTAAAAAATATATATAAGTTTGAAATTGCCAACCCGTATTGAGCAAGCGTAGTGATTAACGCCTTAACCTTCTCCGTGCGAGAAGAGGTTTTGCCTGAGCAACTGCTGACAGTTGGCATTTATAGGCTGTTGATACCATGTTATGATTTCCACCCTTCAGCCCGGAAATGGTGTAGAAGATTGATAGGTTTTATACTTTGGATGATTATTTATGATGAAATTGTATTCATTCTCTAAGATGTAATAACCAACTAATAAATCAAAAGTTACGCTATGGAAAGCCATTATTTTACTTTTACTTTTACACTCATTTCTTATTCTATGTAATCCTTTGGAAAAAATTTCACAGAAAGAACTCAATAAAAAAATATTGAAGTCAAGCTTTTCGAAAAATTATTATTTGACAAGTATGTTAAAAAAGATAATGTCATGTTAATTGGCCGAGAGAACGGAGAGGCCGCAATTGCGACTGCCGGGCTAGGGGTTTCGGGTTCGATTCCCGGTTTAGGCAAAGTATTACCGGGTTTTTCAAAAATTCACAGTATTAGCACGGAGTCTGGAATTGTGCCCGGTATGTGGCAATAGGCTCATCCGCTATTACATGGGACTCATAACATAAATAGTGAAAAGTGGGTGTTACCTCTGCCTATCCCTTTGGGGATAAAAGGCTTGCTGTTATGTCATATGTTAATCAAGAAAATATCGATTGAAAAATGCTTTTCGATTTCAAGTGAAAATATATCATCAAGTTAATCCAAAAACAGGTCAGGCACGTACCGAAAGGGGTGAAGAGTTCCGTACATCCAATTTGAAACAACGATAGGTATGTATCTACCTAATCCTATGGGTTATGTTGCCAACATTCAAGTACAATGAAATATTTTATTAATAACTAGCTACTTTGGCGCGGTTTCACACGCTCTGCTCAGCTCCTATTGGTCGTAGCGTGATGTTTTATAGACTATAGCCATCCTCGATAAATGCGCTATCCAACACAAGAAGAATTATTTAAATCAGACTTGTAGTTACGGAGATTAGCGTGTAAAACAAACAAAAAAAAACAAACTCTTCCGCTTTATATAATAGTATAAGATAAGATGATTACGGATAAAAACATGATGCCTTTATTTTTACTAAGATATCTTTAATTTATTTTAAACTAGGCTAGCACCTGTATCTTTTCTGGTGTCGCAAATATTTTATTTGATGGGTCGACGTGTGACTGCTATCTCGCCTGGTGGTCGATGGAGCACGTCTGCCCATAAGCAACTACACTCAGGCCTTGAAGACATCCAGAAAACACAAAGTCTAGCAAAGAGTTCCACTCCTTAGTCGTCAGTCAGTTCGCATAAGAAAGCATGAAGCGCTTCGCTTCAAGCGATTGAATGGGATATCCACCATGAAGCGGTAACGCTTGGCTAGGTCTTGTGGTACGATGTGGTGGTGCTAGTTGCTTAGGTGAATCCGTTTGTTCATTTGTTGACTCCTAGTTAGAAAAAAATTAGAACAACATAACCAATTACGTCAAATAAAAAGTAAAAATAATAATTATTATTTTTCCGTTCCTTATATTATTTAAACTACAACGCCTTGTACAAAATACTAAAAATTAAAATTTGGCCTACTGGTTCTTATTTATTTTAAATGAGAGTCATATTCTTGAAGTAAATACCTAAATACTTGTAAGCAAATATTACGTTTCTACCTCTTCAACATACCTTCCATACAACGGGTGTAATACATTTATTATCGTATCTAAAGCATGTTCCTAATTACGTAGAACTAATATAATGTAATTCAAACACCTCCGACCTTCAACCATTTCCGAGAAAACTGTACCTCTTGTTATTATTTTACGAAATATCCAGTTCAATTCACTTCCTTGAAATTGAAGCAGTTATTAAGATAAATAGAATATATAGGCATGTATCTAAATCGAAAACTGGTACTAAGGGATGCCTTGGTTTGGGAAACACATAGGACCCAGTAGGGCTGATGCTTGATGCGGAGCCGCGGAGGACCTAACGGGTTGCCGGGTATTCGGCTAGAAGCAGTAGTAGGAACGGAGTGGTTTTTAGTCAATAAGAGTCTGATTCTCGCCTCACCCAAGGCCGAGAAATTGGATGATATTCACCGCTTAAAAAAGGGATGACTTGTACCAACCCTTCACTCGTATGTGAATAGAGATGATGACAGTGACAGAGTATGAAAATGAAAACACGATTAAATCCGTGATTTAAATATTTCTCGTATTCGCAAATAATACTTAAATATAACCAATTCAAGCACTAAGGTATACGGTTCGATTTCTAACGACTAGCAGTGTATAATTATCATCATAATATCAGTCACAGAATGTTCACAGACAGTAACTAAATACACGTTACGGAAAAAGAGACATTCTTTAAATAGAACATTTTGTGGGTTGAACACCCTTGTCGACGCTAATAGGATTACAACGACTTAGATCTCTTTCCACCACATACCTGAAAAACTTTAAATCCGCTTCTTTCACTCTTCCATGGATCTTTACTTTGTACCTTTTTGTTTTACATTTTCTGTATTTGCCAACCCTGATCTTAAGTTATCTGAGGTACACGACCCGAACGTGACAGCCCTGCACGATTAGGTTAGATTTTCCGAGGCATGACATTTTTGCAACGTTTGTTTGTTGCCGTGGTTACTAATGTCATGATGTGACGTCATTGCTGATAACCCTTAGAGCGACTTCACACTAGTAGCGTTTGACAAACCTAGACACCGCGAAGACACCGCTCGATTGAACGCCTACGCTGGACAAACGCGAGTATAAAGGCGCTCTTAGTTTAAGCAGTGTTTCGTTAAAACTTTGTTATATTTGATTCAAGATCCCTTCCGTATCATGTTTGTGATCATTCTAACTACCAACGAGACAATCATAGCTCTTCCTTAGTTATTTATTAAAATTATATTTTCTCTTCAACACTCTAATAACTGCCCAACGTTGTTTGGCTATCAATTACGGGAGCATTTCCTTACCCGCAATCGTTAATAAATAACAAGATTTTGATTTTATGTTCATAATAGATATTATTTCCAAGAAAATGTGTAACTTCATCAGTTTTTCCACAAAAATCATCAAGTAATATTCGACTGCCTCGTTGGCCGAGTGGTAGCAAGTGCGACTACCAGACTCAGGGGTCTTGGGTTCGATGCCCGGATCGGTTAAATTATTACTGGGTTTTTTTATAAATTCTCAGTTGTAGCACGGAGTCTGGAATTGTTCCCGGTATATGGCAATAGGTTCTATTACATAGGACTCATAACATAAACAGTGAAAAGTGGGTTTTACATTGTACAGTGGCATTGAGTTCTGTTTGAAATCGCCAACCCGCATTGAGCAAGCGTGGTGATTAATGCTCAAACCTTCTCCGTATGATAAGAGGTTTTGCTCAGCAGTGTGTATTTATAGGCTGTTGATATAAGTGGCCACTGACCAAAAGCCACAACAAAGTTGTATACCCAAAACCTATTTGACTATGATTACTGTGACCAGCCAAAAAAAATGACATTGAGAATCTTATATAGGTACATTGTACATGACATAAATGTATCTTGTACATTGGAAATCATTCATTGTTAGGTATATACCATAGATACAATTATAATTATGATAATTACTTTGTTGTTGTGTCGATATAATTATTTAAAACAATAATAAAATAAGAAGTAGGTACCTAGTAGTTTTGAACAGGTTCTCTTCCGGCTTTTTTATCATTTTATGATGCGCAACATTTATTTATTTATTACACGTATAATGTAGGTAGGTATGTGTAAATACCGATTAGGTAATTCTGGGTTTTTTAGTAGATACCGGAATAACACAACCATACCTATACATAGACAGTTGCAGTGGGGGAGTTTATTTTTTTAAATACATATTTGGTGGGCCGACGTTTGACCACTCTCTCGATGATGCGGTCTACGATGGATCACGTCATCCCATAAGCAATCTATGTATTTACTCGGGCTATGAAGAAACCCAATTGATACCCTTCAAGAATAATAATAATTTGTATTTGTGTTTTAACAGTAATATGACAATACATATGTATAATTACTCTTAGTATAAAACTCACTACTAGATAAATACTAGGTAGGTATGTATTACCTTTACACGTGGTATGCAATTTCCGACTGTATTCTGGTTCTAATTAAAGCTGGTTTCATTAATTAAATCATTCCTAGAACACCGTAATATTCAGCTATCTTGTGTTTTGTTAGGTAATGCACCGTTGTGTTAGTACATAGCAGCCTACCCTTTCTGAGAATTCATTCAATGTTTCATCATACGTCCTATTCGTCTTATAGTCCTAATAATATTATGAATGCGAATTTGTATGTTGGTTTGTTTGTTTGCTTGTTTCTTTGTTACTTCTTCGCGTCAGAACGGCTAAAAAGATAGCAATGAAATTTGGAACAGGGGTTAGTTAGGCCATGATGTAAGATTTCAATTCGAACTCTCGAGCTCGATCACATTCTTGCCCGTCATTGGTTGATATTATTCTCACAAACCAATGACATGGTGGACCGCGATCCATCTCATCACAAGAGTTCGGACTAGCATCTTACAGAATAACATAAGGTGATCCGATATAACACATAGGCTACAGGAATGCGGCCGAAACGCTCTCAGAATAATTTTTATTTGATTGGGGAAAGTCATCCAGTGTCTTCTCCCGCCTTGGGTTATACAAGAGGGAGTGTCAGACTCCTACTGACTAAAACTTCCCCTTTCCTACTCTTCAAGCCGGAGCCCCGGTAACCCGTTAGGCCTTCCGCGGCTCCGTAACCAGAACCTAGAGCAAATATAAAATTAGCAATGTAAAAAATATAGTTATTGAGATATTTTTATTTCAATCAATATCAAATGTAGGTATATTCCTCCCTTACTCATACGTACACGTAAATATAAAAAAAAACACAAGTCACCTCGACAAACTGAAAAAGTTGTGTAAACAAATCGTGTGCACCATTCATCAGAGACACAAAGTTTGTTCATTCATGTTCGTTGGCAACATAACAATACAATGCTGGACTAGCGACTATTACTCACAAAACAATCTTAACAAGACGAAACTCCAGTGTTTCAGCGAACGGAACTGTCAACTTAATATGAACAAACGGCCGAGCAAGCAAAATACATTTTGTGGTTCGTTTTCCTAACTTCTATGTTGAAAAAGAGATCATTTTTGTTAGTAGCGAGATAGGTTGTGTTATTGCCCTTCATGGGGATTTTTATGGAATAGGGCTGTAAACAAGCTGGCAGATCACGAAATAGATAGAGTAAGTGTTAATTAAGTGTGGGAGATTCATGTTTCGATATGAATGGGCCACTCGACCGATGATTCGGCCTCACAGAAAACCAACGTGAAACATCGCTTGCGTTGTATTTCGTCGTGTGTCTGAAGTTACCGAAAGCCCAATCCCCCCCCCTTCCCCAATCCCTGAATCCCCAACAATCCTCAAATTCCTAAAAGGCAGGTAACGCACTTGCAACGACTCTGGTGTTCCAGGTGTCCATGGGCGACGCTGATTGCTTACCATCAGGTGATCCGTCTGCTCGTTTACCGGCTTATACCGTGAAAAAAGTAAGCAACCAGTGCCGTTCATGGATACTCACAACACTAGTGAAGTTACAAATGCATGACCGACGTCTTTAGGATTGGGAATTGGGGATGGGGTATTGCACCTATGATAACCTCAGTTACATGCCGAAAAACAACGGCATCGTTGTTTCACGCTACTTTTCTATAAGATCGTGGTTTTGACCCGGCCCATTCGTGCCGAAGCATGGCTCCCCCACATAGGAGAAGGTTGATAGGTACTTTGGTATGATAGTGACGTAAAAAACCGAGATTATATTTTCTACATTTTGCATGTTGAAAAAAAGAACGTCGTAATACGCTAAAATTTTGCGTTTTTTTAGAATAGTCGTAATTTAACCAGATTACATTTTTGTCGAAAAGATATCAAAAGACCCAAATATAAAGTTACATGTGTTTGTAAACTGCGTAATTAACGTATTATAAATTACCTAGTTATAACCCTACCTTGATGTAGTAGTAACAAAAACAAATATCTAATCAAAAATGTTCAATATATTGATACTAAAGTTATAGCTTCTGACATTTTAACAAGGGAATACAAATATTTTCATTTAATTAAACTTTTATATACCCAGACAAAAGCATAAAGTAAAACTATAACTATTAATTATTAGAGAAAAATGGTCTGTGTGTAACTTAGAATTAGGTACGTAATGCCTACATAATTTAGACAAAGTCTAGGTTTTAGACTGAAGGTGATTCCACGAAGGCCATTTTTTAGCTAGAAAGTAGTTAATCAAACTTATTAACTTGGTCGACCTAGCCAACTTTTTAAGACTTTATAATATTATGACAGAAAAATAAATTACCAGTCGGTTTTTTTATATATATTAGGTACTAGCTTTTACCCGCGGCTTCGCTCGCGTCACAAAAGGATAAAAAGTAGTCTATGTGACATATACACACAGCGCCATCTATACCAATGATTTCGTTTTTCCTCGGGAATATCAATTTTTCCGGGATAAAAAGTACCCTATTATTTAATCCAGACTTCTAACTTTACGTCTGCAAAAATTCAAAGCAATCGGTTTAGTAGTTACGGCGTGAAAGCGGAACAAACAAAGAAACAAACAAAATCACTTTCCGACTTATAATATTAGTAAGGATAGTAAGGATTTATAAAATTTGATGGGCCGACGTTTGACATCAAATATAATACTTAGATATTTTTTTACTGGTTCTAGATTACCTACTGGGTTTCGACCAGTTTCCTACTTAGTCTTTAAAAGTATTGCTCTAAAGCCTAAATTAAGGGTGTACAAAATATCTGGGGGCTTACTCTTGAATCCAATTCCGATCGATCGACATTACCATTGTGAAATTTCCTACTCTTGAGTTGCAACACTAGCGTCGATTGCATCCGTGTTACGTGGATATTTAGTGAACTAAATGTTATTGAGTTTTACTTTATACTCTGAATGCTATTTTAATAGCTACGATATGATTGTTTAGTTTTGACATTGAATAATTATTGAGATTTTATTAGATTGTTATTGGTTTGACATTGAGATTGGTTTCAAGAGTAAGCACCTAGATCTGCGTGTCGTCAGGAAGGGGGTAAAATTCGAATTAAGACCTAAACAAACAAACGGGTCAAGCTAAATATATTTTTTTAAATAATTTCAATCGTAGCCAAAAAAGTGTCGTAAATTTTTAACTAATGGGGCCTTAACCGGATTTTAGCGCACCAGTTGCCCTAGTGTGAACCTCTCGTTCTTCGTCCAATAGGAAATTAGATAGTGTCACACCATTGGATGTTCTTTATTTGAAAACTGCTGTGATTGAACTAAAAATCTCTTCCAACATTTGCGCCATCAATTGACCAAAATAAGTACTTTCCAACAAGTTCCAACGAACTATAACTTGAAAATCTCTACCGGCATTAACATGTGGTGACTGTGGTGACAGTTATATTGATCGCTGTGATAACCACAGATAAAATACGTAAAATAGGTACTTTAGATAAAAACACTTCCACAGATTCGTATCAACATAATTGACATGTATCCTATAAATAGATATTAGGTGATATCAAGAGATTAGGACCTTACGAATGATATATTACGTATGGAATAAACAAAGGGCCTATTGCAACACCTTTATTGAGGTATAAAAGTCGTGAAATAACTCCCTTTGCCATGGTTGAGGCGGGATTGAATGACAGACGCTCTTATGCTCATTTTTGACCTCTCCTAAATTTTAAGCTATGATAGGTTACATTTAATGACATTCTCAAATTTATTTATTTTTAATACTTATTTAAATGGTATCATATATACAAAATTAAGGAAATAAATCAATATATACAACAACTAGCGGACCTAACAGACGTTGTCCTGCATATCCACTTGAATGTATAAACAAAAATTCATTCATTCAATGGGGATGATGACGGTATGAAAATTAAAAATATAATTAGTCCGTAACTTAGGTAATAAAAAAATATTAGACACGTATTTTTTTATTTTGTTGTATAATAAAACAATACTTAGATAAAACGAATCAAAGTTTAGGAGTGGGGCTAAAACGTCATTTCTTAGTATAAAATGTACTGAGAAGTGACGTCACGCGACATTTCAAATCAATATATCTTCGAAACTATTCGTTTCCGTAAGAAAATAAAAAATACGTGTCTAATGTTTTTAAATAATCTACCAGACGGACATTAAAATAAAAATTAGTCGTCTACCCCATTCAAATTAGTTCAGCTGTTTAGGATAAATAACCTAAACATCGACTGCAGCGCGATCTGCCGGGTTGATTTCTGAATCTAAACCATTCCCAGATCCCCTTGAACACACACAAAAAATTTCATCAAAGTCGGTCCAGTCGTTTGAGAGAATTTCAGTGACATACACACTCACAGAAGAATTATATATATAAAGATGAATAAAAAAACGATGACACATGATGACACTATCTATCAAAATGACTTTGGTTTTTACCAACCTATAAATGACACCTAAGTAGGTATCCAATGGTACAAGTAAGGAGTTAGTTTAAATGCTACATCACACTAAGTAAAGTTTTAGTTTAGGGATAGTTTTGGGGTGGTTGGTCCAATTGGCCATTACTGACTAAAAACCACCCCGTTTGACTTTCTGTTCCGATCAGGGGCTCTTCTAAATAGTCTGATAATAGAGTAAGTTTCGTTCTAACGTAAAGATGTTTTAATTACTTAATTAAGAGGTTTGTAAGAATCGTAGCAATTGGCGGTCCATAGTCTCGGCCTACCCCTCGCGGAGTCAGCCGAGCAGCTGGCAGCGGAGGGCAGGGCTCTCTCGAGCGCTGCCCGTTCGGAGTCCTCTGCGGCCGAGATGTCCGGCGTGGAGATGTCGGAGGGCGAGCGCGGCTCTGAGAGCGAGAGCTGCTCCGGGGGCCTCCAACAGGCCATTACGGCGGAGCTCTACAAGCTGGCGATGGGGAAATCCCAGCCGGTTAGGCTCCGCCTCCTCAGGGCGGCGGCGGCCACAATATCGGAGGCGGCCTTGGAGCAGTGTGCGGTGCCCACTGCGGGAAAGGTGCGCTCCGAGCTGGCCGAGATGCGGCGAGAGCTGGCGCGCTTGGCGGCCTCCAATGCGGCTCTGGAGGCCGAGCTGCGGACGGCCAGGGCCGAGCTCGCCGCTGCTCGCGGCAGTCGCCCCCAGCCCCCGGCGGAGGCCGACGTAGTCGGACTGCTGCGGGCGGAGTTGGCTGCCTTCCAGCGACGTTTCGACGTGCTGGAGGGCAGGCTCTTGCGGCCCCCGCTCGCGGCGAGTCAGGTCGCCCCTGCGGTCCCGCGGTCGTACGCAGCCGCTGCGGCCAAGCCTTCGACCTCGGGTCAGGCTAGCCGCAGCTCCCAACCGCCGGCAAAGGCGCGACCGGCTGCCCCAGCGAGGGCCTCTGCGTCCCCGCCGACGCAGACCCCAGCTGCGCCGACGGCACCTGCGCCCGCAGGGCGCAAAAAGAGGAGAGGCACTCCAGCCCGGCAGGCTGGAGTTGCGGCAGCGGTGGTGGAACCCGCCCCGCGAGCGGAGGACGGCGGCGGGTGGCAAATCGCCGGCGAGGCGAGGAGAGTCGCCAGGGAGGGCCGGAAGCGCCGCAAAAAGGCGCAGCGGCAGCGACGGCAGCAGCAGCGCAGGGAGAAACGCGCTGCTGCCTTGCTCCTCGCCCCTAAGACCGCGGCTGTGGTCATCACCCTACAGCCGGAAGCGGTCAATAGGGGCGTTACCTACGGCGACGTCCTCGCCAAGCTCAAGGGGGCGGTGACTCCTGCGGAGTTCGGGGCCCCGGACGGGTTCGCGGTCAAGGTGACCGCTACCGGAGCCCGTCTTTTGGAGGTCCCCGGCGCGACCAGCGGCCCATCGGCCGACGCCCTGGCCGAGAGGCTTAGGGCGTGCCTCGGTGCGGACGAGGCCCGCGTGTCCAGGCCCACCAAATGCCTGGATGTCAGGATCTTGGGCCTGGACGACTCCGTAACGGAGACGGAGGTGGTGGCCGCTGTGGCCAGGACGGGAGGGTGCCCTGCTGACCAGGTCAGGGTGGGCACCATACGTCCGGACAACTCGGGGCTGCGCACGGTGGTGGTGAGCTGCCCCGTCACAGCGGCCAAAACATTAAAGGAGGGCAAAAGGCTCTTGGTGGGATGGGTCTCGGCGCAGGTCAAGCTGCTCGAGACCCGGCCTCTGAGGTGCTACCGCTGTCACGTGGGGGAGCACGTGAGTGTCAAATGCACCTCGGAGGTGGACCGCAGCGACTGTTGCTTCCGCTGCGGTCGGCCCGGTCACAAGGCCGGCTCGTGCAACGCCCCGCTGCACTGCAACGCATGTGCGGCGGCTGGCAAGCCGGCCAATCACCGGGTCGGGAGCAAGGGCTGCTCCCCTCCTGCTAAAAAGGGCAAAGGTAGGCCCTCCGCCGCCCCTGCCGTTTCCGCCGCCGCCGCCGCCACTGCCACCGCAGTCGCCGCTGCCGCCACTGAGGAGGTCGGAATGGACTGTCAATAGTGGCTCCATTCCGCCTCCTCCAGGCGAACATCAACCACTGCGCCGCTGCTCAGGATCTCCTGCTCCAGAGCATGGCGCAGTGGTCGATCAATGTCGCCGTGGTCTCCGAGCCGTACTTTGTCCCGCCCAGGGATCACTGGGTGGCGGACCTGGACGGCTCGGTGACCATCATCTCGTCGGCCGCCGCCGGTACCCCGACTCTTGAGGCTGCTCAAAGAGGCCGGGGTTGTGTCGCAGCACGGTTCGGAGAGCTCGCTGTGGTGGGCGTGTACTTCTCTCCGAACCGAACTCTCGCCGAGTTCCACAACTCCTTGAGGGAGTTGGTCACTGTCGTCGTCGGGTTCCGTTCCCTCCCCGTGCTCGTCCTCGGGGACTTCAACGCCAAAAACTTGGCTTGGGGTTCCCGGTTCACCGACGTCCGGGGTAGGATGGTGGAAGACTGGGCCCTTGAGACGGGCCTAGTCGTCCTGAACCGGGGTTCTGTCCCCACATGCGTGCGGATGCAGGGCGAGTCGGTGGTGGACATCTCGTTCGCCAGCCCTGCTCTGTCACCGCGTATTGTCGACTGGCGCGTCATGGAGGAGGTGGAGACGTACTCCGACCACCGGTATATCCGGTTCGACGTCTCCGCCGAGTCCGCAGACCCGCCGGTCAGACAGGCCCCATGTGGCCCGCGTTGGGCGCTGAAACAGCTGGACCGGGAGCTGCTCCTGGAAGCCGCCATCGTGCAGGCCTGGGTGATACCACCGGTCAGGCCTGCCGACATAGACGATGAGGCCAAGTGGCTCCAGGACGCCATGTCCAGGATCTGTGACGTGGCGATGCCCCGGATCCGGTCGAGGCAACAAAAGCGCCAGGTGTACTGGTGGTCGCAAGAGCTAGCAGCTCTACGCAAGGCGTGCACTGCCGCGCGACGCCAGTACACTAGGCACCGCAGGCGCCGCATCCGTCCTCCTAATGCGGAGGCGAGAGAGGCGGAGTTGTACGAGGGATACAGGGCGGCCAAGGCCCTCCTCAAGGTGGAGATATTGCGGGCCAAGGAGGAGGCCCGCCGAGAGATGCTGGGGACTCTGGACAGAGATCCGTGGGGACGCCCGTACCGGATGGTACGCGACAAGCTCCGCGCTTGGGCTCCCCCGCTCACCCAGAGTCTCCGGCAAGAAGTCTTGGAGGAGGTGATTGGCACCCTGTTCCCTCGACTGTGGAGGGGTTCACCCCTCCGTATATGACTCCGCCCCCTGCGGTGCCCGACGCGGCCTACAGCGACGACGACGACGACACCGTCCCAGAGGTGACCGAGGCAGAATTGAGAGCGGCGGTGCGCCGGATGGGCGCCAAGAACACCGCCCCAGGACCCGACGGCCTGCATGGCAAGGCATGGGTCCTGGCCTCAGAGGCTCTCGGGCCTCGATTGATTGGTCTCTACAGCGCATGTCTGGAGAGAGGCCAGTTCCCGCTTCTCTGGAAAGCGGGAAAACTGGTCCTCGTGCGGAAGACGGGGCGCCCTGCGGACTCTCCGTCCGCGTACCGGCCCATAGTGTTGCTCGACGAGGTGGGGAAAGTCTTCGAAAGAATCATTTCGAACCGCCTCGTCGCGCACCTGACGGACATTGGGCCGGACTTGTCGGACGGCCAGTTCGACTTCCGCAGAGGGCGCTCCACGGTGGACGCCATCATGCGCGTTAGAGACCTCACGACGGGGACTGCAGTGTCCGGGGGTAAGGTCGTAGTGGCGGTGTCTCTGGACATCGCCAACGCCTTCAACTCCCTGCCCTGGAGCTGCATCTTGGAGGCACTCCGATATCATCGGGTGCCTACCTACCTCCGTCGTGTAATCGAGGCTTACCTGACGGACAGGTCCGTCAGCTACCCCGGTCACCGGGGCGAGTGGAACCGGCGAGAGATGTCACGCGGTGTTCCACAGGGTTCGGTTCTGGGGCCGCTCCTGTGGAACATCGGCTATGACTGGGTGCTGCGCACCGACCTCCCGAATGGCGTTAGCACAATATGCTACGCCGACGATACGCTGGTGCTAGCGCACGGGAGGTCACACCAGGCGGCGGCCGACTTAATGGCGACAGCGGTTGCGACAGTCGTTGAGAGAATCCGGCAGTTGGGACTCGAGGTGGCGCTCCACAAGTCCGAGGCCATGTGTTTTCATGGCCGCGGGAACGCGCCACCTCCGGGTGGGTCCCAAATAACGGCGGGAGGAGTTACCATCGACGTCGAGACGACGATGAAGTACCTAGGACTCGTCCTCGACAGTCGGTGGAACTTCATAGAACACTTCCGACGTTTGGCCCCAAAGTTGGAGAGGACGGGGGCTGCGTTTAAACGCATCCTCCCCAACCTCGGGGGCCAAACGCCTCCTGCCGGAGGTTATACGCCGGGGTCGTGCGGTCCATGGCCCTCTACGGCGCCCCTGTTTGGGCGCCAAACCTGTTGCGGCGTCCCGCTCGGACGCTGCTCATGGCACAGAGGGTCATGGCGATCCGAATGATCCGCGGATACCGCACGATCTCTGGGGAGTCGGCGAACCTCCTTGCCGGATTACCGCCGTGGGATCTGGAGGCGAAGGTGCTCGCGCGCGTGTACGGCATGCGCGCGGAGGCACGTCGCCGGGGCGAAACCCCGCTGCCGCGCCAAATAGGTGCGTGGCGGGATGAGCTCCGGCGCGATCTCATGGCGGAATGGCAGCAACGACTGTCGCAACCGAGGGCTGGGCTCGCTGCCATCGCAGCGGTAAGTCCCCTCTTTGAGGAGTGGCTTGAGAGACGCTACGATGGGAGACAGGCGTGAAGTTTTGTATGTATTAATCAGTTTTTGAGAAAATGCGAAAATGGTATCAGTACTCAATATCATTAATCTTAAAACATGTACGTAAAGAAACTAACAATTCATGTCAAGAAAATAAACTTCTCTTTGTACACGTATCAGCAGAACAAACTACCCAAAAGTTTCAAAACCTTTAATGAAATCTTAACTTTACTGTCTTGTAATAGGGGTGAAAATCTATGAAAGACATTTACAGTTTTAGGGTAGCTTTGTATGCAGTTCGTAGTTGGTATCTTAATCTACTAAAATACGTGGATTGTAGTAATCAATCTTCTGAGAAATCCATACAATGATATTCGAAATAATATTGTAAAGAATTTTAAGTACATTGAGTACCTACTTACTTACGCTAATATCACTTAGGGCATAAAATATTCATAAAAATATGCGTATTATTATTAAAGTTCACATACAAAACTGTTTAGACATACGTACTTCGGCTACAATTTCTTTTCTTTCTATAAGAAACGATTGTAGGGATTTTAAGAATTTGACAACTAAAATCCTAATAAAGAAACAGCCATTGGGTTATGTATGTAGGTACAATTATATAAATATAAGATGAATTGAAGGCTACCTAATTTTTTAGCTATGACAAAGATATTAAAATCCAACTATGCATTTATAATTTCTCTGATGTTGCGGAATTATCCATGGGCGACACTGATCATTTAACATCAGGTGATCCCTACCTTATAAATAAATATCTGTGACTATACATACAACTAACAAAAAATGGGTGCCTATTATGTAAGTCAGCTCCACCTATCGATATGGTAAAAAATATACGAAACATTATGTTAACGTAAACTCAATATCGGTTTTCCATTACCCATGGTTTATAGCTGACCTGTAATAAATTGAAAATAAAAATGTCGAAATAGACAGAACTATTCGAATAAACAGACTATTCACTAAAATATTGTTTGTGTACAAAGATAAGTAAATCATTCACAAATTAAGATAGAGATAAGGGCAAGCTGTTTGGCGACTAGTACAGATTTTTCACTAATTGATTTATTGCCCCTAAACATTGAAGGATAAATTAACACCAGTGATTAATGGACAACAATTTATTTTCTACATTTATTGAGAAAAGACGTTAAAACAGAAACTCGTTAATCTATTCGATATAATTAATTTTGACGAAGGGATTTCACCGGTAGGTACTGAGAAAAACAAATATGTACAATGTGATAGAACATCTATATTACATAGACATACGTACACAATATGAGTTACATCTCGTCTTTGTCCATCAGATGTAAGACGTCGTCAAAGCCGGTTATGCTACGATATGATGGCTAGACAATAGCTTCTACCTCTAGCAAGGTTAAATGCAAATCACTGATGTAGTGAATCGCACTACTCTCTATAATGAGTGACGCGTTCCCCCCGATAAGCATAATATCAGAGCAGTGTAGATCACTGATAGCTTATCAGTTATCACCGTACCTTATTTTAATGTAACAAAAATGTTCACAATATCCAACCAACGGTCGTGTTGAGTGCGTTTAAATGCGAATTATTTTTATAATCGTACCTATAATAATATAAAAATGATTGTAAGGTTGTAAAGATGTGGAATCGGATCGTTTTTTGTTGTTTCTTCTTTGTGTTAGTGTGTGCTCAGACCGGAGATGATAATGGTAATGTTTTTACTTATATTACTTGTACATATGTATATATAAACAAACGATATGAATCTAGATATTACTGTGTAAATATTTCTTTGCGAATATTTATTTTGTTCGCGTAATATCTGGTTTTAATTGCACGACGTAATTGCATTGAATGTTTACCTGAAATTGAAAGAAAATTGTAAAATGTTGAGCATACAAAATACTGGGTAACGAGGAACGAAGTAGGTAGAAACGATCTTTGATAGCATATTGAATGTCATGGAAAACTTGGCAAAATTGGCAAGTGTGCCATAACACAGTATAATGTGGTTTTTCTTTGAAGTCTGTAGGTTGAAAATAATACATCCGTTGTACCTGAGTTCATTTTGTAACATTTTCTTTCATACAATCTGAAAATCTAGTATTTAATTGATGTCTAGACCAAGTTTCTGATTTAGATCACTAACAGAAAAATCTATGTTTACAATTCGGTACTTGTGTTACTTATCTACTCCTAATTTTAAAAACAGATGTATGAATCGTGATATCAAAAGGTCTATTTTCATCACAAGTTTTTGAATACTCCCAACGCACTTATGACTCCTTTGGTATATATCCATCCAATCCATCCGGCAACTTGTTTGCCCACGTATTCCAAAAAAATAACATCACATTGTACCTATTGTGTTCGCAAGTAATAATAATAATATAATAATAATAAAATCATTTATTCAAAATAAAGAAGTACACGTTACACAATCATGACACTGATCTAGAATTCATGAAGACATTTGTCATTTAGTATATAATTATGTTCAATGACCCCCGTGCTAGGAAAACCTATGTTACAGGGGTCATCCTACCGTCCGTGTTATTGATAAGTACATAACTATGAAAGGTGTATTATGACATAAAAATAAAAATAAAAATATTGAGAATAGTATTAACAAAGGTAAGGTAAGATAAATAAACAACGGCTAGACTGAATAAGCAACTGTTGGTACAAGCAAAATCAGAATACTGATAGAAAGGAATTCTGCAATCCTTGAATAATGTGAGTGAATACCTATGTGAGTGTATATGTGAGTGAGTGTGTATGTGTGAGTGAGTGTGTGTATGTACGTGAGTGTGTGAGTGTGTGTGTGCCGGTTAAGGGTTGAGTAACTGTTCAGTAGCGTCATAGTTCAGGGTGAGCAGATACTCTTTCACCCTGGACTTGCACTGAAAACTGCTTAAGCGGTGCACATTTAATATGTTGTGGACTTTGTTGTAGATTAAAGCGCCTAGGTAACGGCTCTGTCGGTGCGCAAAGGTGGTGTTTGTTGGAACTCGGGGACAGACTGGTTTGGATTTTCTCTTAATGATTGCAGGGCTTTGGTTACTGTTTGGTAGGATGGTTTTGTGTGTACGTAGAATGATACGGATTGCAAACAACTGCCGGACAGTGTGCATCTTAAAATCGGAATATAGTTGTTGGGTCGGATAACGAAAGTAACCACAGAAATTACTATAATCCCCATCTTCAGCAACATTTTCCACATGGATCATCATCATCATCATCATCATCATCATCATCATCATCATCAAGTGCCCTCTACTGAGCAAAGCATCTTTTCACATGGAGAAGGGTTGACCATTAATCACCACGCTTGCTCATTGCGGGTTGGGGATTTCAAACTTACCTACTATTAGAAATTATATGCCCAGGTTTCCTCAAGATGTTTTCCTTCACCGTTTGTCTGTAAAAGAAAAAGTCACAATAGTAGTTGCCGACTTGCCGTGCGTTGGTAGGTTTCGAACAGTGCGGGTAAACCTCCGGGCCACCACGACATGGACCATGTTTTTATTCATTTCTTTCAATGGCCCTTAGCAAGACCTCCACATTAACATAACATCACGCCTTTTATCCCCGAAGGGGTAGGCAGAGGTTCATATTACGGCACTTAATGCCTCTGTACAATGTAACACCCACTTTTCACTATTTATGTTATGAGTTCCATGTCATTGGGGGTGAGCTGCCATTTACTGGATTCATTTCATGGCTCCGTGCTACTACTGAGAATGTTTTAAAAAACCCAGTAATACTTTGTCAAACCCCCTCCTGCTTGCCCAACAGTCGCACTTGCGACCACTCGGTCAATGAGGCAAGACCTTCAATGCAAATATTTTACAAGTACCTACTCTTGAGAATTTCAATTAACATTTGTGTACACTGTACTATAATTAAAATATCACTTATTAACGAGTGCTCTCGTAGATACATAATTTGAAGTATTCTCTTCCTGTTCCTAGATAAAGCGATTTTAATATTACAATAATTGTTGTGCAATCTTATCATTTAATTTATTACATCATATATATTTATTTACATTATGTATTTATTTATTTATTTACACATACAATATTACAGCTTACGCCATTACTGTTGGCAATTAATCTTATTTAAGTACTTCAAATAATAATACTAGTACTGTTTATTTATCTATCAGATTACAACAATCCATTCTAATAATAATTAATTAATAATCTTTAATTAGAGAGGTATTAATTACTTACATTGATGATCATTTCGGGCGATTAATGAATGCTGTTCTTCTTAGGAGAGTACAATGCCTTACCAGACTGGTTCTTCTGGAAGTCTGTATTATCTGGATAGACTTTAGAATATTTAATCTCATAGTTATGTGCCTCTACTTAGCCAAAGATCCATGTGCAATATTTTTAAATCTATATATATACAGTGTGTTAGGTTAAACGAGGGACTTATTGAGGGAGGGTATTCAGTATTCGATTCTCGTTCTGAATATGTAAAAAACCTATAACCAACATTTTTGAAGTAATTGTCCAATAAAATAAATCATCATGAACACTGAGCGCGCGCGAGTAAGTCGCGTTGCAAAACATGCGCCGATCTTGCCGAAAAGGATAGAGTGCTCTTAAGCCCGCTAAGCCGTATCACTGCGAGGACCGCCCTGAGGACACGGTGGAACACACAGTGGGAGAATGCCCTGCGTGGGCTGAGCACCGCCGTGCCCTCAGGGAAGTGATCGGCGATGGCGACCTCTCGCGTCCGGGCCTAGTGCAGGCCATGATGCGGAGCGAGAGGGATTGGGATGCCGTCTCCTCCTTTTGCGAAGCAGTCATGCTAGCTAAGGAGGAGGCGGTACGCGTGAGGCAGCGAAGTGCTGCCTCCTCGCAACCCAGCCATCGCGAAGGACACACCGGGCGTCGGGGATCGCGAGACGATCTCCGGCCACCGTAAGCGCGGGCCTGCGGACGGCGAGCATGGGTGGCTCCCCGTCCGACCAGAAACAGACCCGAGCGTACGGCGCGTCGCGTTCCGCGCGCGCCTCAAAGAGCCATCAGACCACCACAGATGGGGCCCAATAGGGCCGATGCCGATTCGGAGTCGCGGAGAACCTAACGGGTAACCGGGGCTCCGGCTCGACGTGCAGGAGAAGGAACGGGGTGGTTTTTAGTCAGTAAGAGTCTGACACTCCCTTCCGCCTCACCCAGGCGGGAGAAGTTATTCGATGATTTTCCCCCCTTAAAAAAAAAAAAAAAATACCTATTGACCCAGTGACAAAATATAGGAATAATCTTATACTATTATATAAAGCGGAATAGTTTGGTTTTTTTGTTTGTTTGTTTGTTTGAACGCGCTAATCTCCGTAACAACAACTCTGATTTAATTCTTTTTGTGTTGGATAGCGCATTTAACGAGGATTGCTATAGGGGGAAAATCATCGAATGACTGCTTCATTCGATGATTTTCCCCCCTTAAAAAAAAAAAAAAAAAAGCCCGCTAAGCCGTAACCCGTAAGCGTAAGCGGAAGCGTTTTTATGGTTCTGTCTGTTATTTATTAGTGTTTTCGTTTCGTTTATAGAGGTATGTTTGTTAGGTTCATGTGAGTATACACTATTATGGGTTTGAATATGTCCCTCGTTCAACCTAACATACTGTATATAAAAATGAAACCCGTTTCCCGTTGTCATGCCATAACTTGAGAACGGCTAGACCGATTTGGCTGATTTTTGTTGTGTTTGTTATTGTCAGGAGAAGGTTCTTATGAAAGAAAAAAATCCAGAAAATCCTACGGGAACGGGAAAAAACGGATTGCGCAAACGAAGTCGCGGGCAGAAGGTAGTAAACAAACATACACACAAACTTTTACTCGCAATTATAATGTATGTCAGTAAGATGTAGGTACAAATATTTCTTATGGATTTAGATCTCGCGGTTCTAGTTTATTTGCAAAACTCTTGTTAAAAATACGACTTTATATTTAGATGGACTTTTTTGAGGGGGGCAAATCATTCAATGACTTCTCCCACCTTAAGTTAGGCGAGAGAGTGTCAGACTCCTACTGACAAAAAACCACCCTGTTCGTACTTCTCGTCGAGCCGGAGCCCCGGCAATCCGTTAGGCCTTCCGCGGCTCCGTATTTTAATGGACTTGCATGTTTAACCCATAAAAATCAAAACTATCTTATCAAGTTGATAGCCTCGATTACAGACAAATAAACATTAAACGTACACCATCACAATCTAGATAGACAAACTCAAATAAATACTAGAAATTAGGTATTTAGGTAACCTCGGATCTAATCAATTGGGTAAATCTAATTAAGTACCTACAGCATAATTATGATAGAAGATGAAATAAGTTAACCACGAAGACATAACATAACACCACGCCACCTTATCTCCGAAAGGGTATGCAGAGGTGGTCATTACGGCACTTAATAGGTACTGTACACTATGCAATGTAACACCTACTTTTCACTATTTATGTTATGAGTCCCTTATAATAGGGAGTGAACCTATTGCCATATACCAGGCATAATTCCAGACTCCGTACTACTACTGACATTAAAAAAAAGCAGTATTACTTTGCCCGACTCGGGAATCGAACCCGAAACCCTTGCTCGGCAGTCGCACATGCGACCGCTCGGCCAACAAGGCAGTCATCACGAAGAATTATTTTATAAAAGTAATCATTAAAATCGAAACTGACTTCAGTAAAAAT
This sequence comes from Spodoptera picta, assembly GCA_038387885.1. Taxonomy (NCBI): domain Eukaryota; kingdom Metazoa; phylum Arthropoda; class Insecta; order Lepidoptera; family Noctuidae; genus Spodoptera; species Spodoptera picta. Next base: position 1,414,613 of record JAZHFQ010000778.1, read on the forward strand.
TTAACTACTATTAAATAACTCCTTCTAACTAACTCAGAATCGGTTCTGACCTTGAAAGAAGGAGTCTACGTGTAACAGCTTCCTCATGCGAACCGCTAAGGAATGGAATTCCTTGCCAGAGGCTGTGTTTCCCGTCAAATATGACTTGGGTGTCTTCAAGTCCCGAGTGAACAGGTTGCTCATAGGTAGGCGTGCTCCATCGCGTCGGCCACATCATCGCTTACCATCAGGCGAGATGGTGGTCAAGCGTCGACCTATAAAGTACAAAAAAAAAAAAACAACTACTAAACTGATAGTTAAGAACCACTTTTTTAAAGGATAAGTCGGGTAATGAGGAGACGGATCACCTGATGGTATGCAATCGGCGTCGCCCATGGAGACCCGAAACACCAGAGGAGGCTTAGATATAATAAAGAAGTAATATTTCTGTGACCAGAGGTCTTACAAGTGCGTTGCCTCTTGGGGATTAGGAATTTGAGGATTGTTGGGGATTGGGGAAATTTGGGAGGTAGTTGGGCCCCGATAACCTCATTGACGCAAGTGTTTTTTCACGTCGGCTTTCTATGAGGTCGTGGTATCACTTCGGTCGTAGCTACCTATGTCTTTAATCTATGTCTAATTTCCATAAACTATTTTACGATCTTATTATAAGCATATTATATTAATACAACTTATATAAACAAATAGGTTCAATCATTATAATATGCATAACTTGTTTCGTGTTTGTGGCGATATAACCAATCTTATACTATTATATAAAGCGGAAGAGTTTGTATTTTTGTTTGTTTGAACGCGCTAATCTCCGTAACTACAAGTCTTATCGAGGATGGCTATAGGCTATAAAACATCACGCTACGACTAATAGGAGCTGAGCAGAGCGTGTGAAACCGCGTGGGAGTAGCTAGTTTTTATTATATTTTGCTATATCGCAACCGATATTTAACTTCACAATGATGAAAATCCTAAACAAAAAGTTGTCATGTCATACGTAATAGATAATGTTCAAGGATTACTTATTGTTTTTGCTTCGACATATAATAAAATTGATGGACAGACAGTATACTTAATGACGTCATTTTATGTTACAGACAAATGTTTGGAGATTGACTGCGTTGGAGAAGGATACGAATGTATCGATGGCACGTGCTATTGTGCCAAGGGTTATATACCAAACCACTTCCAGGACAAATGTATGAGATGTCCAGGTAAGCTCTTATTCAATAGAGTTATTGTATATCTATGGTGCATAATATCGACTAGTTTTGGGCACAACCGAAGCCCTTAGTCATCAACCTTCCGAGATTGCCATAATTGGGCAGTTTCCAGGGTATCAAAAATTAGTTAGATAATGAAAAAATATTAGACAATAATTTTTTATTTTCTCGTATTACGTTGCAATACTTAGATAAAATGGTGCTCAGTTTAGGAGTAGGAGGCCATTACGTCATAACGTGCTACAATATGTGGCACACTGTGACATCACACGATATTTCAAATTAATATACCGTCGAAAGTATTTAATTTTGTGAGAGAAGAAAAAATACGTGTCTAAAGTTTTAAATTAATGTAACAGATGGACATTAAAATATAATTTTGGAAACTACCTTATTTCATTTATCTTACGGCAGGAGATGTTCGTCGTGTTGGATTGATCAAAACCGTTACAAGCTCTCTATGTTAATACGAAGATTAGGTATTTTGTCTCTTTGTTCGCTTGACCCCTAAATCCATAGTGATGCTTCCATCGTAAAGATTTTTATACAATAAACAGACTTTTTCTACATGATAAGTAATATTTTTCTTATTTTAAAATATATAACCAAAAATGTTTTTTGCCATTAAGGGTTGAAAACGAGTGAATCCTTTGTAGGTTGATAGACAATCCATTTATTCATATATACATGAATAAATAATAATACGACCATGAATACATTATGTATTTATTCTGTATACTCGTCATAGTAGGTACAGTGGTCATAAATTCAAATAAATATTGTAGCCTTTATGGCTACATTGATGAACCTCTCTGGGTTATTGTACTGATAACTGGAACCCACGTTAAGCCACAATATCTCAGTACTTAACTACTATCTAGAAAACTTTATGCGTTCGATCGATTTCTGATACAATTACCATCATTGTTTATTGTTGTCTTTGACGTCTGTACATACGTATTATGTAATACTAATACAGTTAATAATTGTACAGAAATGTTGTCGGAGTTGCAATAAAACATGTGAATAAAATAATCTGTAATACATTTAAAATAGCTAGAAACAACAGTCAACATTGTATTAAAGAGTGAGACTGTGCACTAATTATAGGTCCAATAGAAACCAGTAAAAGTCTACTACAACTGACGGGTAAAAGTACTGCCTTGTAGTGTAGCCTATTTGCATAAATAAATTCACTTGTTTCATTTTACTCGTACTAGTTAGTACAAATTAAAACGACACACCCACTAATTACCTAGTAACAAAAAAAAATACTAATGAAATCTTCTGTATTTCAGGATTAGGAGAGACATGTATGGGCCCGTGTTGTAACATATACGGAAACGGAACTCTGTCGTGTTGGCAAGGAGTGTGCCAACCATGCTACGATGACTTCGGTAAATGGACTTGCAGGTTCGCATACACGTCTTTAACTCGTCGAGTACCGGTTTTGTAGACACAATTATAGAACAATAGGTTGCGGTCACCGGTGACCGCTTGGTATTTGACAGTTTTAGAAGTATTTTGAGGACCAAAATGGAAACCATTGGAAATCCTACCTACGGCACATGGAAAGGCCTTGTACACGGAATTGTGGAGTACTTTGCACGAAAATGGCACCTGCATGCCTGCATTAGCGAATTGGTTTGGTTTAGTGTGGATTTTGTTTTAAAAACAAGCTTTTTTGCCTGCAGTTTCGTTCACGCTTACCAATCTCATATAAGCAAAGGAGTTTTAATAAACACCAATAATAAAGCACGGAGTCTGGAAATGTGCCCGGTATATGGCAATAGGCTCACCCCCTATTACATGGGACACATAACATAAATAGTGAAAAGTGGGTGTTACTTCTGTGTGCACCTCTGCCTACCCCTTCGGGGATAAAAGGCGTGATGTTATGTAAATATGTTTTAATAAACCATAAATGTGTGAGTGTTTCCGTATGTGGGGAGTGTCCAAGTAACGGGCATCTTTAAGGAATCTACTGATATGCTTTTTAGCTTCCGCCGTGCGGTGGTGTTTGCATTGTCAGCTGCTCAGTCATCTGTAACAAAATAAAGTAGGTAATATTTACAGGACACTCACTGGTGCTTTTACTAACTCGCAGAACCTCGTTAGGTTCTGCGGTAACCCGTTGGTTACCGGGGCTCCGGCTCAACGTGCAGTAGAAGGACCGGGGTGGTTTTTAGTCAGTAAGAGTCTGACACTCCCTCCCGTCTCACCCAGGCGGGAGCAGTTATTCGATGATTATACCCCTTAAAAAAAAGTGTCTTAAAAAATTTATTTCGTACATGTATCAAATCAGCTACTGTCTATTTGTAATATTAAAATAACCGCTTTAAACTACATGCATATGATATATGTAGGTACATACGATACATCATACACATACCAAAATAACAATACAATTTCTCTCAGTCTGTCTGTGTGTGTGTAGGTACTAGGTAATCTCTGGAATGGCAGGACTGATTCTGCAAGACTTTTATACTAGTGGTATATGTCACTGACAGGTAGCTGATGTACTAAGGAGTAACATAGGCTACTTTTATTTTGGAAAATTGAAACAAAAATTGGTTATCTTAAATTCATATTCTACGCGGACTAAGTCGCGGGCTAGTAGTCAATAAAAACTTACATTACCATTCATTCATTACTTCTACCTAATCATTAAACATTATTCTGTTCGAATACGAATATATAAAACGTCCGCTGTATTTTTAAATAATATTAAACGCGATACGAACCAATTTAATGCGGTCCAGTTACTGACATTCTTTAGATACCAGTCGGATAATGTGTAAAAAATCATTATAGTGTTTTATTTTTAAACTTGAACACTTACTATATCAGATTTATATTTTGAATTTTTAAATGAACACCCTCATTTTATTATTTTGTAGGCTGTCATCTTATGCTTTGCCTACAGACTACGCCGTAGCATATACATCGTAGCAAATACAAAATTACTGGCTACGAGCCTACGACAAAGGGAAGGGAAAGTCTTAAGTCGTCGTTTACTAGAAAATTAAGGACAATTAATTAATATAATAATTTCGACATAAAAACTTCAATCCTTATTTTTATAACTTAAAATTATACCCCCGAGATTGTCGGAAATAAATGCCCTATATTAACATCTATCTTATTCGTTTTAAAGTTCATGTTGTTAGGCTTAATTAGAACTAAAACTGTACGTATGAAGGTAAGCAAATATTATTGAAACAGGAAATCAAATTAACTTTTTTATTAATCAAAGTACCCACTCATAAATATATCAGTACGAAAGGATCAATGATGAAGTTGATAATATTGTTATCAAAATGATTAAGTACTAATAATTTTGATTTGTACTGATTACCTATGATATTATTTACGAAGTACATAATATAAATATCCACTTCAAGCAAGACAATAATTTATTAACATATGTGTGCACTTCCTTGACAATGCAAATGTTAAGTAATTGTTGAATGAAATAAATGTTATTTGCACTTCCCTATAATGTCACTGACTTAAGTAGGTACCAAATCCTTGCCATATGATTAGCTAAGACTGCCTCGTTGGCCGAGTGGTCGCAAGTGCGACTGCCGGGCAAGGGGTCTCTGGTTCGATTCCCCGGTAGGACAAGGAACTACTGGTTTCTTAAAAAAATCTCAATTAGCACGGTGTCTGTAATCGTGTCAGGTATATAGCAATAGGCTGATCCCCTATTACATGTGATTCATAACGTAATTAGTGAAAAGTGGGTGTTACGTTGTAGTGGCATAATGAAAACCTCTGCTTACCCCTTCGGGGATAAAAGACGTGATGTTATAATAATAATAATGATGATTAGCTAGGTGAACAGATTATAGCAGACCCACCTAAGCAAAGTATGCAAAGTGGACTATGGACTCCAACAATAGAATTTCGCGAACTGATCATGATGATTATTATTATTAACTAGCTTCTGCCCGCGACATCGTACGCGCAATCCCATTTACTCCCGTTCGCGTAGGATTTTCTCCTGAAAATAACAAATACAACAAAAAAAGAATTAGTGAAATCGGTTCAGCCATTCACGCGTGATGCCGTAACCAAGGGAAAAAGGGATTAATTTATATACATATATATAAATACATAGATTAATGATAACTTGCCTTTGACCGTGGATCTAGGTAGCTTATCTAAAGCATAAGTACCTATATAGGTAACAGGCATATGCAAAAATAATTATTTGAATCAAACAAACAGGTACAGACAAACTGTTATTTCTATTCGTATAGCTTTAATCAATATGGTATTTGATGTTACGTTCCAGGGAATCCCTAGAACAAATTCTTCTGATTTCCAGCACCCAGGTGATAATGGGCGCGGCGCTCATCCTGGGGATCATAGCCACGTTCATACTCCTCTACAAACTATGTGCTACTACAGATATAAGGTAATTATCTGTACATAAGTAGATACATAACCTACCGCAATAGGTTCCAAAGATCTAAGCATAGACATAGGGACCATACTTATGAAATGATAATTCAGCAATGTTCATTTATAATTTTATAACAATACGAGAGGTATTCCTCGTAGCGCTCCCGTTTTGAAGCGCGCCCATCTAAGCACTCCCGTTTTATTCGTTTATAGAGGAATAAAACGGGCTTTGGTAATTATTATTTTTTTGTTTTATTGTAAATCCTTTAGTCCACCATATAGATAAATATAATCTGCCGACATATGTAAGGATTCATATTTAGTTATTGTTCAGAAAGGACTGCCTCAATGGCCGAGTGGTCGCGTGCGAAACCGGGACGGGCTGCTATTTGTATATACTATAACAATGTTCTACTTATTACCTAGTTCTTTTCGATAATTTCAATTAGTAAAGTCCCATCTCTATGCGAAAGTTAATCATGGGAGCGCTTCGAGGAAATAAATTTTAATATTTTTAATCGTTCTATCTCTAAAGCGTTCTATCTCTAAATCTCTAAGCGCTCCCAAAAGGAGCGCTTAGAGGAATAAAACGGGAGCGCTTAGATGGGCGCGCTTCAAAACGGGAGCGCTACGAGGAATACCTCCAATAGATGGCATTGTTATAAAATCGACCGTATAAACTTTTTTTTTTTTAATTTCTCAGGCCCTTCGGAGCAGGATCTAACAGTGACGGTCGACTGTCAATTGGAAGTCTACAGTTATACGTCGACGAACGATTACGAGACGCTCCTCCAAGGTAATAATAATTACACTTTTTTTTTAATGACGTCACATCCTCTGATTTTACCTTTAATAAATGTTGACGTAAACACCTAATTAGTAGCACCATCAATAAGGAAATAGACGATTCGATATTAAATACTTTAGTCCCCAAGGTTTTCCATTTGCGAGAAACAGATTTTAATGCAAAATGATTACTTAATTAAATAAGCATTTTATGGTAAGTTTAACCATGTAGGTAATCCAGTCTCCCAAAGGGCGTGGAATTAAGAGGAAGGCTTTGGTGTTTAAATTAAATAATAAACGAGCAGGATTATCCTGCGACCAAAATGCGTACCTATTACTTACCTAATTGTATGCAGTAGGTAGGTAGGCTAGGTACATATCTGCATTATGTTAATAACATAACAGGGGCCAGTAGAATACCAGTGCAAGGAAGGCCCTGTCTTGCACATGCTGAACTGGTCCCATTTCACCGCAGACTTGGGAGATTAGTAGGTACTTAAACTGTACGTGTAAAATCTGTACCTATGTGTCACCTGTTTTAGCGTATGAAATAATTTTTTGTATATGAATATGAAATAAGTTTTTTCTTTCAATTATGTAGGTACATTGCACAGCATTCATTTTTGTAAGCACTTGATGAATGAGGCAGATAGTTGATAGAATTTGTTAATAATTATGACTAGTGGGTACTAGGTAGGTCTAGGTACTTAGGTTTACTGTCTCAAGTAAGTTCTTTTTTTTTCAATAGTTCATAGTGCAAGTAGTTTAACCTACTAGGTAGGTAGATAAGAAGGTTTAAGTGGGTAGACGTAGCAGTTTCTCAGCAAGTTACCTACTTATTTTTTATTTAGATAACGCAAACTGACTACAATATCCTCAAAGATAGAGATCTCGATTGATTAATCAGTTGCAGTCTCGTGATTACTTGTGGTAGGTAATCATAAATAAGTACGTATAGTAGGTAACTAGATACCTATTTATCTACAAGTGATGTGTGATGTGTCATCATATCATTTTTCCTGATTGATAGGAAACGCGAAACTAACAGAATCAAGCCAACTCCCTGGTACAGCAACTGCCTCGTTGATCGTGGTCAAAACTTCACAAACATCCAGGGGTTTCAGGTTTGATACCTGAGTAAAGCAAAATAATTTATTTTTGAAGATCAATCAGTACCTACAGAATCCGGAAATGTGCCCGGTGTATGGCAATAGGCTTACTCCTTATTACATAGGACTCATAACATAACTAGAATAACTGCTACTCTGCTTAACCCCTCCAGGGAAGGGAATAAAAGGTACCTGTTTTATTATGGTTTAATATAATCTGTACGATTCCAGATATTCTCGGACACCGGCAGCAGGGTCAGCCACATATCCCGCCATATCATTTCTCAATGCTGGATTTGTAAGTACATTTATGAATATCTACTCTAAATACCGTAATAAGTACTCCAAGACCGATGTGAAAATCTCAAGGACAAGGGAGTAGATATATTCTGGTCGCACCAAGTAGCACTTTTCGGTGTTTCTATCCTTTAACTATTAGATACGCAGCCCAACGGGTTGCCAGGGTTCCGGCTCGAGGAGGCTCCAGCCTCTAAGATCCCTACGGCTGCGCGGGGTAGGGGTCGAAGAAAGGGCTGCGAGAGGCCGATGGCCGCTACTCGGGCCGAGTCAGCTGAAGCTGACTCATCAGAATCTGGCGGCGAGGGCTCGGTAGGCGACCTTGGTGCCATAAATGGCGACCTTTGCAAGGTGGTCAAACAAACACTCCGGACGGTGGCTGAGCAGAAGTCCGAGAAGGGCCGAAACGGAGTGTTAAGGCAAGCGAAGGCAGCCATTATGAAAGCGGCTCGACAGTGTGGACTGCCTTCAGCGGCAGGGCAGCAGATGGCCGCCTTGCAAAAAGAGCTGGGGGAGATGCGCCGAGAAATGATCCGGCTGACAGCCTCCAATGCGGCTATGGAGGACGAGCTTCGGTCAGCCAAGGCCCAGCTCGCCGCTGCTCGCGAGGGTCGACCCCGAGCCTCGCAGCCAGTGGAGGCCGACATAATCGGCCTGGTGCGGCGGGAGATGGCTGCGTTCCAGCAGCGTTTTGACGTGCTGGAGAGCAGGATCCTCCGCCCCCACTCGCAGGGAGTCAAGCAGCACCGCGCACATTTGCGGCTGCGACGGCTATGCCGACTACTCCTGGTCGGTCCAGCGGTGTCCGGGCCCAACCGCCGGCGGCTTCGCCGGCGCAGGCTTCAGCTGAAACGGTGGTGAGGGCGCCAACAGTTCGTAGGCGTGAGGGCGCCGTGCCTGGGCCGTCTACTGCCCCAGTTGTGGAGCCTACCCGAACTTCGGGTTCCCCTGCCAGCGGCGGCGGATGGCAGGTGGTCGGAGAGGCGAGGAGGGTCGCCAAGGAAGGGCGAAAGCGCCGAAAAAAGGAGCAGCGGCAGAGGCAGCGGCAGCGGCGCAAGGAAAAGCGCGCTGCGGCAATGCTTGTCGCCCCTAAAACCGCGGCTGTAGTGATAACTCTACAGCCGGACGCGGTCAAAAGAGGCGTGACATATGGCGACATCCTCGCCAAACTGAAGCAGGCGGTAACTCCCGCGGAGTACGGGGCCCCTAACGGGTTCTCTTTGAAAGTGACGGCGACTGGAGCCCGTTTACTAGAGGTCCCCGGCGCGACCAGCGGTCCAACCGCTGACGCTCTAGCCGAAAGGCTCAGGGTGTGCCTTGGTGCAGACGAGGCTCGCGTGTCAAGGCCAACCAAGTGCCTGGAGTTGCGTATAATGGGCCTGGACGACTCCGTGACGGAGGAGGAGGTTGTGGCCGCTGTGGCCAGGACGGGTGAGTGCCCTGCAGAGCAGGTTAAGACCGGCACCATCCGTCCAGATAATTCGGGGTTGCGAACGGTTGTAGTGAGCTGCCCCGTCTCAGCGGCCAAGAAAATAAAGGAGGGTCGAAGGCTCCTGGTAGGCTGGGTCTCGGCGCAGGTCAAACTGCTCGAGGTCCGACCTATAAGGTGTTTCCGCTGCCACGTAGGGGACCACGTTAGCGCTAGGTGCACCTCGGAGGTGGACCGCAGTGACTGCTGCTTCCGTTGCGGTCAGCCCGGTCACAGAGCCGGCTCGTGCTCTGCCCCGCTACACTGTCACGCATGTGCGGCGGTTGGTAAGCCGGCCAATCACCGGGTCGGGAGCAAGGCCTGTTCCCCTCCTGCCAAATCCAGGGGCAAGGGTAGGCCCTCCGCCGCCCCCGTCAGTCCCGCCCCCGCCGCTGTAGTCGCCACTAATGCCGTCGCCGCGGCCACCACTGGCTGTAATGCCGTCAGGGAGGAGGCTGGGATGGATTGCCAATAATAGCTCCATTCCGCCTCCTTCAGGCGAACATCAACCACTGCGCCGCCGCTCAGGATCTCCTGCTTCAGAGCATGGCGCAGTGGTCAATAAATGTCGCTGTGGTCTCCGAGCCGTATTTTGTCCCGCCCAGGGATCACTGGGTGGCGGACTTGGACGGCTCGGTGATCATCATCTCGTCAGCCGCCGCCGGTACCCCGACTCTCGAGGCCGTTCAGAGAGGCCGGGGTTGTGTCGCAGCACGGTTCGGAGAGATCGCTGTGGTGGGCGTGTATTTCTCTCCGAACCGAACTCTCGCCGAGTTCCACAACTCCCTGAGGGAGTTGGTCGCCGTCGTTGTCGGGTTCCGTTCCCTCCCCGTGCTAGTCCTCGGGGACTTCAATGCCAAAAACTTGGCTTGGGGTTCCCGGTTTACTGATGTTCGGGGTAGGATGGTGGAAGACTGGGCCCTTGAGGCAGGCCTAGTCGTCCTGAACCGGGGTTCTGTCCCCACGTGCGTGCGGATGCAGGGCGAGTCGGTGGTGGACATTTCGTTCGCTAGCCCTGCTCTATCACCGCGTGTCGTTGACTGGCGTGTCATGGAGGAGGTGGAAACGTACTCCGACCACCGGTATATCCGGTTTAACGTCTCCACCGAGTCCGCGGACCCGCCGGTCAGACAGGCCCCATGTGGCCCGCGTTGGGCGCTGAGACAGCTGGACCGGGAGCTATTCCTGGAAGCCGCAATCGTGCAGGCCTGGGTGATACCACCGCACAGGCCTGCCGACATCGACGAGGAGGCGAGGTGGCTCCAGGACGCCATGTCCAGAATCTGTGACGTGGCGATGCCCCGGGTCCGGCCAGGTCAGCGCAAGCGCCAGACGTACTGGTGGTCGCAAGAGCTGGCTGCTCTACGCAGTGCATGCACTGCTGCGCGACGCCGGTACACCAGGCACCGCAGGCTTCGTATCCGTCCTCAGGACGCAGAGGTCAGAGAGGCGGAGTTGTACGAGGGGTACAAGGCGGCGAAGGCCGCCCTCAAAGCGGAGATACGGCGGGCCAAAGAGAATGCCCTCCAGGAGTTCTTGGAGACTCTGAACAGAGACCCGTGGGGACGCCCCTATCGGATGGTGCGGGATAAGCTCCGCACATGGGCTCCCCCGCTGACTCAGAGTCTCCGGCCAGAGGTAGTGGAGGAGGTGGTCGGCGCCTTGTTCCCCCGACTACAGAGGGGTTTCACCCCTCCGTCCATGACTACGCCCCCTGCGGTGCCCTATGCGGGCCACAGCGAAGACGACGGCGACACAGTTTCGGAGGTGACCGAGGCCGAGTTGAGAGCGGCGGTGCGCCGGATGGGCGCCAAGAACACCGCCCCGGGACCCGACGGACTGCACGGCAAGGCGTGGGTCCTGGCCTCGGAGGCTCTCGAGCCTCGATTAATTGGTCTCTACAGCGCATGCTTGGAGAGGGGCCAGTTCCCGCAATTGTGGAAGGCGGGTAAATTGGTCCTAGTGAAGAAGCCGGGGCGCCCTGCGGACTCTCCGTCTGCGTACCGGCCCATAGTGTTGCTCGACGAGGTGGGAAAAGTTTTCGAAAGGATCATTTCGAACCGCCTCGTCGCGCACCTGTCGGATGTTGGGCCGGACCTGTCGGACGGCCAGTTCGGCTTCCGCAGAGGGCGTTCCACGGTGGACGCCATCATGCGTGTAAGAGACCTCACGACGGGGACTGCAGTGTCCAGGGGTAAGGTCGTAGTGGCGGTGTCCTTGGACATCGCCAATGCCTTCAACTCCCTGCCCTGGAGCTGCATTTTGGAGGCACTTCGATATCATCGGGTGCCCACCTATCTCCGTCGTGTAATCGAGGCATACCTGACGGAACGGTCCGTCATTTACCCCGGTCACCGAGGTGAGTGGAACCGACGAGAGACGTCGCGCGGTGTTCCACAGGGTTCGGTTTTGGGGCCGCTCCTGTGGAACATCGGCTATGACTGGGTGCTGCGCACCGACCTTCCGAACAACGTCAGCGTGGTCTGTTACGCTGACGACACACTGGTGGTAGCTCAAGGGAGGTCGCATCAGGCGGCGGCTAATTTAACGGCGAGAGCGGTTACGACAGTCGTTGAAAGAATCCGGCAACTGGGACTCGAGGTGGCGCTCCACAAGTCCGAGGCCATGTGTTTTTATGGCCGCGGGAACGCGCCACCTCCGGGTGAGTCTCAATTAACGGCGGGAGGAGTTACCATCGGCGTCGAGACGACGATGAAGTACCTAGGACTCGTCCTCGACAGTCGGTGGAACTTCGTGGAGCATTTCCGACGTTTGGCTCCTAAGTTGGAAAGGACGGGGGCGGCGCTTAAGCGCCTCTTACCCAACCTCGGGGGCCAAACGCCTCCTGCCGGAGGTTATACGCCGGGGTCGTGCGGTCCATGGCCCTCTACGGCGCCCCTGTGTGGGCGCCGAACCTGATGCGGCGGCCCGCTCGGGCGCTGCTTACATCACAGAGGGTCATGGCGATCCGATTGATACGCGGATATCGCACGATCTCCGGGGAGGCGGCGAACCTCCTTGCCGGAGTACCGCCGTGGGATCTGGAAGCGAAGGTGCTCGCGCGCGTGTTTTGTTTGCGCGCGGAGGCACGTCGCCGGGGCGAATCTCCGCTGCCGCGCCAGATTAATGCTTAAGCTCCGGCGTGATCTCATGGCGGAATGGCAGCAACGACTGTCGCAACCGAAGGCTGGGCTCGCTGTCATTGCAGCGGTAAGTCCCCTCTTTGAGGAGTGGCTTGAGAGACGCTACGGCGTCCTCACCTACCGCCTGACGCAGGTGCTTACCGGACACGGAAGTTTCGGTAGGTTCCTGTTTCGGATTGGGCGGGAGGAAACGCCCGGGTGTCATCACTGCGAGGATCGCCCGGAGGACACGGTGGAGCATACGGTGGCGGTGTGTCCTGCGTGGACTGAGCACCGCCGTGTCTTCAGGAATGTGATCGGCGACGGCGACCTCTCGCGCCCGGCTCTGGTTCAGACCATGGTACGGAGCGAGGGGCACTGGGATGCCGTCTCCTCCTTCTGCGAAGCAGTCATGCTAGCTAAGGAGGAGGCGGAGCGCGTGAGGGAACGAACCTCCTCACGACCCGGCCGTCGCGAGAGACACTCCGGGCGTCGGGGATCGCGAGACGATGTCCGGCCACCGTAAGCACGGGCCTGCGGACGGCGAGCACGGGTGACTCGCCGCCCGACCAGAACCAGGCCCGAGCGTACGGCGCGTCGCGTTCCGCGCGCGCCTCAAGGAGCCATCAGACCACCACAGATGGGGCCTAACAGGGCTGACGCCGATACGGAGCCGCGGAAGACTTAACGGGTTGCCGGGGCTCCGGCTCGAAGTGCAGGAGTAGGAACGGGGTGGTTTTTAGTCAGTAAGAGTCTGACACTCCTCCCGCCTCACCCGGGCGGGAGAAGTCATTGGATGATTTTCCCCCCTCAAAAAAAAAAAAAAAAAAAGGGTTCCGGCTCGAATAGCAGAAATAGAAACGGGGTGGATTTTAGTCAGTAAAAGTCTGACACTACCTCTCGCCTAACCCAAGGCGGGAGAAGTCATTGAAAGATCAAAAGAAAAATCTTTTTACTATGACAAGGAGGACGAGAGTTTTACAGTTCCACTTTTATGATTTGTTTACAAACACTTCATACTTATCTATGCATCTTGGTATAAATATAAGTACTTGCTAAACCAATGCAGACCAATAAATCACAGTAATATTATAAATATGAAAGTTCTTTGTTTGTATGTTTGGCTGTCAATCACGCTGAAACTACTGAACGGATTTTGACGAAATTTGGTATACAGGCAGGGTATGGGCTGACTTATGCTCTTGTTAAGTGCTCCCATTGGATAAAACAGAAAAACGCGGGCAAAGCCACGGGTAAAAACTAGTAATTAACAAAATTAATATTTTCCAGATACACGACAGCAGCATTCCGCCTCCGCCATACACGCCAGAAAACAAAACAGAAGACAATCACAATACAGTCAATCACATTTGAATATCAGAACAGCTCAGTATTTTGAACCTTAGCTTACTATAAATTAAGTGGATAACTCTTTAACAAGTAATCATAATAAAGTTACTGTTCTTATTTATACTTTTATTACGTAAAATATGTGTTTTATTTGCTTCTTGCTTAATGCTTCAAGTAGCTGCAGGATTTAGATAAGAATGGCGCATCGACAATTATATTGTCATATCGTTCAAAACATGAGTAAACAAATGTCTTGAGTGTATTATGTAATGTGTATAAGCAGTAAATTATTACTTTTTATATAAAAAATCATTTGGTCAAATGACGTGGACTAATGATGATGAAGATTGGAACACTAAGAAAAATTTTAAACAGGTTATATTGCAATTGCATTGAAAACGAATAGCCTGGATAGCACCTATTATACCTACAAGATAGACAATAACTACTGAGTGAACTGACATATTATTTTCACGGAATACAATTTTATGTTCCGTATAGGGTTTCGAATCAAGTGCAATGACATACCGCGGCCCACTCGGAGTCACTTTAGGCTTTACACTTTAATCAGTAACTGTCTGACACTCTCTAACGACTCACAGAGTGGTAGGAGTCATATTATGACGATTTTCCCTAGGCTGCCTCGTTGGCCGAGTGGTCGCAAGTGCGACTGCCGGGCAAGGGGTCTCGGGTTCGATTCCCGGGTCGGGCAAAGTATTACTGGGTTTTTAAAAAATCCTCAGTAGTAGCACGGAGTCTGGAAATGTGCCCGATATATGGCAATAGGCTCACCCCCTATTACATGGGACTCATAACATAAATAGTGAAATGTGGGTGTTACTTCTGTGTGCACCTCTGCCTACCCCTTCGGGGATAAAAGGCGTGATGTTATGTTATGTTATGTTTCCATAAGCAAAAAAGAACCTTTTATATCTGTGATGTACGAAATACAGTATGAATAACATTTTTTTAACCATATTATACTTCATACAGACAGCATAGACTGCTTTTTTGGCCGAGTGGTCGCAAGTGGACCTGCTGGGCCTCGGGGTCTCGAATTCGATTCCCGGATTGGGCAAAGTATAACTGGGTATTTAAAAAAAATCTCAGTACTAGCACGGAGTCTGGAATTGTGCCCAGTGTTATGGGAATAGGCTCTCCCCTATTACATGGGACTTATATCATTAAAAGTATAAAGTGGGTGTTATATTGTACAGAGGCATTAAGTGCCATAACATGCCTTCCCTGTCGGGTATAAAAGGCGTAATGGTATGTTATGCTTTATCTTTAGAAACTATCACAGACAGTTAATGTTTACATTGAACCACAAAGCAATCTAAATCTATCATATTGAAGAGACTATATGAATTTATGAAAAACTACACCAATCTTTGGATAGAAAATTCTATTCACATAAGTTTTGACAATAGTATGTTAGTGAACATAGCTTATAATATAGTTGAAGTAATCAGTTAGTCAGTAAGAGTAGTTAATGCTGCTACCAAGTCACCCCGGTGTTCTCTTAAAGTTCTTTCTGCTAATGTTCGCGATATTTCCAACTCCTTTACCTGAAATTGATAATGTTGTGTTAAAACTTTTTGTACTTAACTTTTAATAAAAGAATACACTGTGTTCTTGTATTAAATGTATTGATAGACTATTTTCCTTTGATAAGTAAGTCTCACATATCTCAATAACATGATGCGGGAATTCTGCAATGGGAAATCAAGTTCCATAACCAAAAATTAAGTAAGCTACAAAATAGGTGATCTAATTTGTAGAAAAATTAGTTTTTTTATGGCATAAGCCAGTAAACGAGCAGAAGGATCACCTGATGGTAAGCAATCGGCGTCGCCCATGGACACCTGGAACACCAAAGGTGTTACAAGTGCGTTATGGGCCTTTTGGGGATTAGGAGTTTAAAGATCGTTGGGGATTCAGGAATTGGGGAGATTACCTAACTCACACGACGAAACACAATGCAAGCATTGCTTCATGTCGGTTTTCTGTGAGGCTGTGGTATCACTCTGGTCGAGCTGGCCCATTCATGTCGAAGCATGGCTCTCCCACACATAGTTACTCGGCAAGTTATTGTGCCCTTTACCTTTCAAATGTTTTAATCACAATTTTGACTTTGCACATTCCATGTGAATAATTTAATTTAGAAGAATGGGAAAAATATAAGAGAATGGGAGGACACTAAGATATAAAGGAGGACAGTGAGGAAAACATCACATAACTTTATTTTATTTTATTTTCAGCCATGATCATTCCTCTGCAGGGCAAAGACCTCCTAGTCTTGCTTCAACTAGCAAGTAAAGATTTTGTGCCTAATCTGGCAAAACCTAAAACTAATAATTTTATAATTATATACTTACAATTAATTCTATATCATCTTTTTTCACTGAAACCTTTTGTAGTTCCTTCTCTTTTTCAAGACGCTCGGCAGCCTCTTTGTTTCTTCTGTCACCGATCAACGACAATGCCTGTAACCATTAAGTTTTATATGTTAAATACGCTAGACAGATTAAATATGGAAGTAGACACACCATAAAAGAAACTAATAGATGATAATGATGTGTAGACTACCAAAATATAAAACAGTTGTACATAGTACACACATACATCTTCTCCTCTCATCTCATCCTCTTACCCCCGGAGGGGTAGGCAGAGGTGCATATTAAGGCACTTAATACCACTGTACATTGTAACACCCACTTTTCACTATTTATGTTATGAGTCTCATGTAATAGAGGGTGAGCCTATTGCCGTATTACAATTCCACCAGACTCCGTGTTACTACTGAGATTTTTTTTAAAAACCCAGTAATACTTTGCCCGACCCGGGAATCGACCCCGAGACCCCTTGCCGGGCAGTCGTACTTGCGGACATTCGGCCAACGACGCAGTCGGCACAGAATTTGATATATTTGAAATAAAATCATCTAAATCATCTAAGCATTCTACAATAACACAGAACGATAGCGAATATGAAATAATTGATCTATTGACATATGAATATATACTGGAACTCTTGTCGCATGAAACGACAAGAGGTACGATTCCTATTAAGTACCTAATGTTTGCTAAAATTACTTACCCCAGATATATCTTGCGAAGATATTTCCTTCTCTTCAGCATAATCTGTAACCTTCTCCAAATCTGCTACTCCACTATCATGTTTTGCAGTCTTCTTCTGGGTTTTATCTTTATCGTGTTGAATATCATCAGTATCACCGTTAATTTCTTCGTCCGCCATTCTGTTATTTATTTATTATTCTTCTGTAACTTGGCTTCTAACAGAAACTAATTATTCCCACACAAACTCTGTCTTAAATAATCATAATACAGCCAAAATGAACTTGTCAAGCAAAACGAAAAAGAGATGATTTCAGAATGTTTTTGAGGTTATTTTTATATTTCGTTTGGAAATTTTCTGTGTTCGGTTTGTCTGTGTTTACAAAAAAGGAGAAGTTTCTCAGTTCGACCGTATATATGCTTTTTTTCTTAACTTTTACATAAAACGATAATATTTACTGGAATATATATAGAAATCGAATGTAATGGAATACCAACAAAATTAACAATAGTGGTTGATTTCAGCTTCATTTGTAAGTATATTTTGTTTGAGTGTAACTCAAGTACTTTAGTGTCAAAATACTGTTATATTTTAGAACGAAAGACCATAAATAATCGGAGGTAGGAAATAAGATGAGTACGTTTAGTTTTTCGTATCTATTTACCTAAAAATCTAATTTACTATTTGTTTCTAGCAAAGTCTATTTTATTGCATTAGTAATTCTGAAATTACTTGTTGACCTTCTGTTATAGACGAGTATCTTATTTGTAATTTAAATGTGTAAGTCACATAAATTTTATATCATGATGATGACAAATGTAGATAGATAGTTTTAAGTGATACTAAACTTTATTACTTCGTCTGTGTCAATTGCTTATCTTAAATATACCTACATAAATAATGGACACGATACTTTACCTTAGTTGTCAATAACGTTTAATTATTGCTGTGTGCGGGATTAAATAAGCCCATTTGATTTGACACCTTGACACTATTGACAGCATAGGATTTGCATTACCCCTTCCATACTATTGTATATTTCTTCTTCTTTTGTTTTTAATTCCTTAATTTTAAGGTACAATCAAATTCTTTAACTATTTTCCTTTCGGGTTCATCATTTCAAGTGTATCGCAGTATCGGAAAGTGGAGAAAACGGCAGAAATTGGTAAGTGTGCTTACTATTTTATAGGGAATTGTCAAACTAATAATGGATATTTCGCCCTTGACGTTTGATTTTATTACAATTTTACTCACCTAGGAGTTTATTTTTTGATGCTTGGTACATAAATAATTGCATTAAAGCGATTCGTTTCATGTACCATTGTTTGATATTTCAATGTGACGTCAAGGCAATATGGAGAACGATTTCATTAGCTCGCGATAGCTCGTGTTTGTTTCGTTTACTTTTGCCTTTCTAGTAATTTCACCAGAGCCTCCTTCGTGAAGTTATGCGCATACATGTGTGAAATATTGGTATTGTATTATTCTGGTTTCATTAAAATAGTATCAGAGTGGTTAGTGACCTTGAACCATGGTGTTATGTACCTACCTTTAGTTCAGCCATGTGTTATTAGCAAGGTACATTTATACCATAGCAGGTAATTATTTGTTATTCCTTTTGAATTATTTTAAATTTGTGATAATCTTGTACAATGTTTGTTCACAAAATGTTTTTAAAAGTGGTCATGCATGAATTTAATTGTATTCAATACATTAATTGATTTGAAATGCAAGAAATACCAATGTGTTTATTATATATATAAGAAAATATTTTTCTATGAAAGATATTTTATTTAGAATAGCATGAAACACAAAAGCAATCATTACAATAATTTTCATTTACATAATGCATGCATAACATGTGTACATTTGTTATCTGCCTATATTCCTGGGTGAAAAAGTACCCCATAAAAGTCTTATCTTAGACTAAAATCTATCTTTGTACTAAATTCCATACAAATGTATTCAGCAGTTTTTGTATAAATGAGCAAAAAATATACATCCATTATTCTTACAAACTTTTATATTTAAAACATTGGTAGCCTTTGGTGGCACCAGACATTACATTACAGTACAATGTGTATAGTACTTAAAAAAATATATTCTAAAACACAAGCAGGAATTGTCATACCCTATAATCTGTTGTAATTAAAAAAAAATAATAGGTACATCTATGGTTTCAATAAAAAATAATACAGGCACACACACAAAACACATTCCAATTTTGAACTAGCTTTATCATGTTTACACTCAAGAAATCTTGACACTATTCCACTCTCTCCTTGACCCAGCTCCTGGTGCAGTCATATATACATTTTAATGATGGCAGCTCTGCATCTGATTGTATTCATAAATGTTTTAACCCTTTTACCCTGTCCTATATTGAATTGCAATTATTCGCCTGCAAAATAAGTGCACAGATTGAGTCAATGTTTTCTTATTTATGTGCATTTTTTTTCTTTAAACATACTTATTCTGTTTTTTTTTTCTGTTAAATGTCTTTCTGTTTGTCTTTCATTGGTACTGAACTAGGAGTGAATTAATGATGCATTTAGGTGAATGAACTTGTGTTAAATTAAAGATTAAAGTAGGGTAAGTGTTAACAAATTGTTATTAAATCTGTTTTTTGTTATTGTTGATTATAACTGACCATTTGATTGAAACTATTACTACTACACTTGGTTATCTATTTTATGACTACTATACTTGGATATCTATTTTATGAAATAACCATGAATTAGATAGATCCAATGCTATAGAATGTGCGATTATGCTATTCAATATCACACCTTTACTTTGTAATTACTTTACTTGTTTTACCTATATATTATTATCTGCTTTGGGTTTTTTTTTTAATCTTTATATAATAAGAAGGGCTTTTTTCCATAGAGGAAAATGCCTATTATAGGATACAATGCTTTGGGATGAAAAACTACTAAACAAATGCTCTACAATAAACACCAATCCAATCTCTGTAGGTGTCGCGGAGAACCTAACGGGTTACCTGGGCTTCGGCTCGATGTGCAGGAGAAGGAACGGGGTGGTTTTTAGTCAGTAAGGGTCTGACAGAGTCTGAGCAGTCATTCGATGATTTTCCTATAAATATCTGTAGGTAGTTTAAAAAAATTTAACTAAAAAGTTTCAACAGGAGATTAGATAACCTAAAGTAATTAATGACATAGTCTTCGATCAACAATAGCAACTAGATATCGGGTCGGCGCAAGAAAATCGTCTCGACAAATAAGAGCTCACTTGAGAAGTGAGCTCTTATTTTGTTTAGTATGCTCCAAATATGGCCAACGTACTCACGTCTCACGATGCCGCAGTGCGTAATTGCAAGTTGCAAAAATAATAACCGAAAAAGCAGCATAACGGCCGGAGTGTCTTATTTACGATAAGTACAAAAAGTATAAGTTGTATTTTAAGCTTTTAAACTAGTAAATAATATCAAATTAGACAAAATTACCAATTATAAACCAACGCCACCAATGTTTGTGCGTATGTTGGCCAAGCATCGCCAACACGTGCACAAACATTTGTTTAACCGGAACAGTGGATGCATGGAGTCGATTTGTATTGTAAAATAAAATTGTATTGTAACCTGATTGGAAAAGAGTACCTAACCTATGGAGTTTCTTGCTCGTTCTTCTCCATAGGAATCTACACCTTGGAATAAGCAAATAGTTTACTTTTAAATTTATATTATTGACGTTCAAAAGTGCCTTCCTGGTCTAACTGAAATAAATGATTTTGACTCAGAATTAAACTTTTAATAATAAAGTATATAAACATAATATCATACACAAAAACGTACCGCTAATAAAAATAATTGATGTATACTAAGATCCCGAAATCTTAATTTTCATATTATAAAATTATTTAAGTGTTCAACGCGGCTCCATGCATACCTCTTGTAGCGAAATTCCAAATTTGAAAAAGCAAAACGTAACAAAACAAAACGATATAGATCGCAAGGCAATAACGGAAAAAATTTCTTTTATTTGTAGTATCTCAAGGTTGAATTCAAACTAGATATTGTATACTTATGTCTTTTAATTTCTACATGACAGGAGTAAGAAAATGCTTTTTTCGTCTTATATGACGAATGGTCGTAAGTATTAGATAATATTTTGACGATTTATGACTTTATTATTAGGTGCCATGGTTGTTATTAGGTTGAACTTAAAACTATTTTAAAACATTTTCCTCCGTTTGTTATATTTTTACTATTATTATTCACACGGACAGAACTGGAGCTTGATTTTGTACGTAACCCTTTATCTAGTTGCTATTGTTGATCGAAGGGCATAGTAGTTAATTTTTTTGATTTTCTGATCTCACAATCATAAATTTATCTTATGAAAACTAAACAATTTTTATTCTATAAACTAAACAATATTAAACTGTCATTTACCCTACAATATGTTAATTTAATGATGCAACATAAAATGATGCATGTTTATCAAACACTATTCTCATGGTCATCAACGATTATTCTTGTCCTATTGACTCCATTATCCATGATTTGGTGATTATCTGTCTCTCAGGAAAAAAGGAAATATTGCAATTCTTCATTCAAATTATGTACTTCATTTGTTTTTTTTATTAAGTAAATAGGGAGGTACTTTTACATAGTGACATAACATAAAATGACGCTTTTCATCCCCGAAGGGTTATGCAGAGGTGCACATTACGGCATTTAATGCCTCTGTACAATGTAATACCCACTTTTGTACCTACTTCTACATAGTACTAAATTTTTAATAATATTCAGGGTCAGGTAGTATGTACTTACCTATTATCCTATGACGTTATTAGACCACAATTTGTTTTTTATCCTACTTTGTAGTTACCATTAAAAGCAGATGCTAAAGCTATACTACCTGCTCAATTATAATAAAACATTCACTTTATGTGATACAATAGGACCGAAATGTGAAAAAAATACAGGAGGTTGTTATATATTATTTTCTTTTACTTTCAGTATGCTCTCAACTCAACATGTGATAGGTACTTTGTTCTCAGTTGCATGTTTGTCCGCTAGATGGCGCGTCAACCTATAAATAATTCATCAATGCGAATTTATTACAGATAAATCGCGCGGATTTAACTTTTATTTTCCAGGATTTAAATCAGTTTTTTCGTTATTATCTTGATTATATTTATTAATAATGTTTTTTTAAATGTATCATGTCTTTATTCTTATTCTTACACAACCTTCAGTAGCATCAAGTAGAAGTTAGTACCGGTTATCATCCTCCAAATGCTTAAAGGCCGATCTAAAAAGAGTTAAAGGCCTTATCACCTATTTTTGATCTATTTTTAGATAGTAAAAACATATAATGTTACACTAACGCGGAAGCTTAGCATTTTTAACAGGCAGGGGCACTCTCAATGCCGTCACTACATTGAATCACTGGTTTTATTTAATTTTCCTAGGACACGCGTCACGTGTTGTTGGCATTGTGGTTTTATCTTTAAAATTGGTTTAGGTATAGGTGATTAGATTTAGATTGTATTTTGTAGGAGTTAAGCATTAAGTTTGTTTATTTTTACGGGTATAACGATGTACTAAGCAAAACTAACAACTTATTATATTAACAGGCAGAAAAATAGGGCAAGGTTCCTCTATATTTTGTGTAGATGTTTTGTTCCGGCAGCTAGCTTAATTTTATAATAACACATAACATCACGCTTTGTATCCCCGAAGTCGTAGGCAAAAGTGCACATTACACGGCACTGTACAATGTAACCCCCACAGTTCACTGTTAATTTCTTTTAATGTAAATATCTGTTAATTAATCGTACAGGTTTAATGCATAAAAATATCGTGTCTTTATTAACGCCTAACCAGCATAAAAAGCAATAAAAGCACCTGTCGTACGCATATCCAAGGTGTTTTTACAAGCTCTTTCAAATTACTATTCGCGTGAATACAACAGGCGTTGCCGACGCAGAATGGCTTCAGAATATAGTAAATCTTTCTTGTTTAACAATATTATTGAAATGTTGACGCGTTGCCCTATATCACAACTCACCTAGTTGCCTAAATCCTTTTTTTTATAGTTTCGCGTTAGTAGGAACAATGTAGATTGAAAAAAGCTGTTTCATGTAAGTTTTGATTTCTTTAAACAGTCTAGATTTTTTTGTCTATCTTACGCTTTATTTAAAAAATAATAAATATTCATTGAAGCCTGTTCAACAGTTCTCGGGTCATAAATACTGTTTGGTTTTAAATAATAATATGAATTTATATTCTATAAGCAAAAAGTAAAAAAAAAAATTTACTTCGTCATGTCATAATCTTTCATGACATTGTTGTTAACGTTGTCCGCTAGATGGCGTTGTCCGTTACTAGTAGCGCGGTAAAATATTTTAATTTTATGGAGTGACCTCGGTGTTCTTATCCTAGTTGATTATGAATTGGTTACAGATTTCCATAATTTTGGTTGACCTGATTTTTTATCATATCCGTTGAATACGGGAAAAATATTAACAATGTTCGTTGGTACTTCGTTAATGCGAACCTTGACACAATTTAGATACATATTCAGGAAATTATCATGTGGTTTACGAAAAAAAAACCAAATAGGTCGCTTCTATATTTCTCTTATGTTTGTATTTATTTCCATTTTAAACACTTTCGTGCGAAAAAGAAATCGGCATTGTTGCTACCTTATTTAATTCACATTTCCGAAGTTCTGTTGCAAATCTCCACTAAATTACGTAAAATATTAAATCAAGCAGTCTTATTATTTATTATCTATCTTAAGTTGCAAGAACTCAAAACGTTTAATAAAGTTTTGATTAACATCAGCCACTTCTACACTACTTCCTGAAATCCTTGAAATATTAAGTAATAATATTATTAATGCATAAAATTATAACTAACCTTTTCATCTTAATTATTTAAATCAAAACATAAGAAAGTAATTGTTTTCACATATTTTTGGAGATAGATAAGTGTAAACAATTTATGTATATCAAGCAATGCGAAATCCGTATTAATTATGCGACATTTTAGGTTGGCAATTAAAAAGAAATATTATCATCATCATCATCATAACATCACGCCTTTTATCCCCGAAGTGGTAGGTAGAGGTGCACATTACAGCACTTAATGCCACTGTAAGTACAATGTAACACCCACTTTTCACTACTTATGTTATGAATCCCATGTAATAGAGAGTGAGCCTATTCCCATATACCGGGAAAAATTCCATTCTCCATGTTACTACTGAGATTTTATTTTTAAATCCAGTAATACTTTTCCCGACTCGGGAATCGAACCCGAGACCCCTTGCCGTCCGTCGCACTTGTGACCACTCAGCCAACGAGGCAGCCGAAAAGAAATATTCATATAAGATGTTTATGTAACGGTCACCTTAGGCGTAAATAATATGAATAATTTTCTAAGAAAATCTTATATTATACGGGTATATTCTCATGAGAAATGTCCACCTTATTATTATGCACCGCTTGTTAAATTTACATAGATATATTTTAAGAAAAGTAAAACGTCTTTTTTAAACTAATACATACATGAATATGTATGATTTTGATTTTATGTAGTCGTATTTTTAATTCATATTGTTATGGATTTTATTCTACTTTCTTCGGTCTATTGGGCTGTTATGGCTGCAGTTTCTATTGCGTGATCTTAGGACACTCAAGTACATGGGAACACTGTTGAATATTGTTTACATGGGTTAGATTAGGTAAATTACGTCAGAATAACGAGTAGTTAGATTTGGTAAGTTACGTCAGAATAACGAACAGTGTAATATCTATTAGTACCAAAATTTAACTCGAATATAGATATGAGCTCTATGAAAAATGCGTCCAAATCTCTTAAAGTTATTGAAACTGGCCATAAATCTAAGCTACTTTTAATTTACGACTATGTAGTCGTAGGCAAGCAAGGCAACTTGCCTAATTATCACTACAACGACCTACACATTGAATGTATTAGGTCTTTGCACAGAAATCTTAAACTTTATTATATTTATGAATATCTGCATGAAGAATGCATCAATCTTGATAAAAATGACATCACATTAAGATTTTGCTATCACTTTGAAGATTTATCGTTAGTAAACCTGAAACTTGTTGGTAACATTGGGGTAATATGTCATTTCTTTGAAGATGAAAATAAATAATAATCTTTAATCACAGTCGAGTAAAATTTCCTAAGTGTTCGTGTTCTATTTAAGGGAGGATCGGTGTTTTCATGATATGGTTCCAATTTAATTTAAAATAATAACAAACTACTAGCTCTATGAATTCTCGATTCAAATTTTTAATGGGTAGTAGAACAGTTTAAACTCGCGTGTAACCTTATTCCAGAAAAAAAGCACATGGACTACTAAAAATAATCGCCCACAGTAAAAAAAAACACTTATTTTTTTTGTAACAATCTTGTTTATCATTCTGCAACAAAATTCGTGACACTGTAGAATATCTAAAACATAAATAATGTTCGGACAAAGAACTTTTGAACAACAAAATTTTTCTGCAATGACATCGTATTTAGGTAAAGTCAAATTGCCGTTTAATGAACCTCAGTTCATAGATACTATCATAATAAGGTTAGGTATGTTAATAACCTTTATTATAATTTGATTTTGTTTGCAACTTAGCCGTTAAATAAAATACCTCTCTAAACCTCTTTGTTAATTGCTTGAATTTTTATATTGAATTTTTATATTCTTCATATTTATTCAGATTTTGGGCTGTATTCCTAGCTTTATCAATAAGTGAAAATTACTAGACCTAAGCACCCTCTTGCGAAAAACGGTTCAAGTAAACGATTGAGAGTGTGCCTAATGTATGAATTCAGTTCATCTTCTTCTATTTGGTAAGAGGATTGCTAACCGTATCAAAATTTCAATCCTTAGAAACCCTGCTTTTCTACCTTTCATCAAATTGAATTCGGTGCATCTCAGTCCGAATATACAAAGACACAAACATCTTTGCGAACTTTCACATTTATGATATTAATTCAAATAATTTCGCCATCACATTTACTTAACTGCATGGCTGCATGAGTTTCTCTGTATATCTCGTAGTCAAAGAGGATTAGGTCTTTTCATTTCTCGTCCAACTTATTTGAATACTGTACCTGCTGGTCAGCGTTTATTAAAGAGCTTTCACGAAATCCACTATTTGCGTATATAGGTATCTTCATTATGTGGGAATATTACCGTAGTCCTTTGCCTTGGTTGTGAACAAAAGTACCTACATCTATGTGGGCGTCTTTTGGCTAATTAGGATTGGCGACGTTAGTCGCCAATCCTAATTAGCTTCAGCACACACACAGATTTCCGTCTATATTCCGTCCAAAAGCATTAGCTTTGTCTTTCTGTATCTTTCTGTCGGTGTAATCAGTTTGGAGAACTTCGTGTATTACATTAGTGGCATTAGTACCTATGTGAGGAGTTGCGTGTGCAGTTGGCCGAATCTCTGGTACTGCCTAAATTAAATTACGCGGACACGGTCATCGGCCCTAGACTCCTATCGCGCACCAAACAATTGATACAGAGAGTACAGAATGCTTGCGCACGTTTTTGTTTCAAAATACCACCAAGGAGCCACATTACACCATATCTCAATAAACACAATTTATTTAAAATGAAGTCACGTCGCAAGCTTCATCTGGCCTGTCTCCTCTTTGGTGTCATAAGAACCAATTGTCCGTCATACCTCTACTTGAAACTCTCGGGGGTGAATGCACATCGCCGGCGAGAGGGTAGGCGTTGTGCGCAGCAGCTGGCTATACCGCAACACAAATCTGCTGCATTTAGGGATAGCTTCAGGTATGCGGCATCGAAGTGCTGGAACAACATCCCTCCGCCAATCAGAAATCTGCAAAGTATAAGTACTTTCAGAAGAAAGCTCAAGGAGTTTGTGCTTACTTCCCAAATCAGCAGCGCTGAAATAAACGCGGACCTGTCTTTTATTTGACCTATTTAATTCTAATATTGATTATTACAGCCGTCCCTGTTTCATCATATCTCAAATCATACATCATACAGGCATGAACTGTCCACACATTACACACATAACTCCACAATTATTATAGCACATTATTAATAACTATTATATTTGTTAATAAATTGAACACACAAAATTAATAACAAAGTTTCTATACATATGTGGATTACAAGTATGTGTTGCTCTCGACCGTGCGTCACTGCAGGGGTGCCAACTGAAAATCAGTGTTGGGTGCTCATTGTGCCCAGCTTTATACTGAGTTGGTGACCCGTTCGGATTGGACATGTCCGCCAACACCGCGCACTTGAATGGCTTATTGGCTTGTTTTAGTTTTATAATTTAACTTTTATCTTTTAATTGTTCTGTTTTTATGCTTTTTTTATATTCATATGTCTTTTCTGGCGTGCATGTCTTATGCCGAATAAACATTTTTCATTTCATTTCCCATTTCATTTCAAATGACACAAACAATTTATAATTTAATCGGTTACTTTGATTTATCGCTACGACGCCGACGTAATTTAGTGATTTATTATTGGTTTTAGTAAAAGGTATCACTTTATATCTATTGAAAACTTGTCTATTAAAAAGGAGACAAGTAATCATGTACTGGATACCTTATCCGATATAAATCGAATCCATCCAGTCTGATTGTCAAGGAATAACGAGTCTACATCATATCATATGCATACCAATGCCGTAACTAAAACCCTAACATTAAAAATTGAAACCTCAATGTTGAATTAAGTAGAAGGTTCTCAGCAACAATAACTACTACGTGGAACTCGGCTGGTTCAGAAATGTTGAAGGTGACACAGGTTGCCTATAACCTTGGACAAATAAAATCAACCCTTAGTTACAACCTTGGCCTTAAAAGCCATCGTAATTCAATGTGTTTTCTAGCTTCAACGTTTTAATTGGCCGTAATTTTGTTCGGAGTACTTTGTTTTATAGATGACACAATTGAAACACGTATGGAACAATGACAAATGTAAAGTACGAGGTCGTGGTGCAAAGAGGCGTGTCCTAGAGCGACACAAATAGGTCGGTACAAGATTTAACTTTCGATTAAATATAAAAAGGCAATAAAACCTTGCAGCCCATGGATAATGGAATTTAATTCATCAGATATAAAGTATAACGCAATAAAACATCCGATATTTATTCACGTTCTATAAACTTGCGGAGCACTCAATGTATTTATCGTTAAATCCCGTGCCTACCGAAATATTTTGTGTAACCTTGTTACAGTAAGCCGAATCTATAGACCAATCGTGCGACGGGTAGGCCAGATTTGTAATGAGGTGACCTTGTATTGTGAGGCTCCAAGGACTCCACCCGCTCGAAGGATATTTTCGGGGAACCGGCCTTGGGCAACTTTTGTCTCAAGGACTTGAGGCTCCAAATGATAAATGACATCATTTCAGTTTCTGGGTCGGATCACCCACTAGCCTGAATACAGAATTTTTGTGTCAAAACCTTAATATCACAGATATTATATGGGCATTTTAGCTGTAACGGTACATTAGTAGGTAGTTAATCTAGAGGTATAAGGCTCGGTAATCAATTATTGTTTACGGAAGTTGACAACACGTTTTATAACGTTTATTTTTAAATTAATTAAAGTATGTATTAAATCTTTATGAATATTTATAAGGATTTTTCGAAACTTAGTTTCAGATTGCCAAAGCTTCTGCTAGAAGCTATAAAGCTATTAACACTAACAAGTTACAAAATTATAGTTATTACTCAATTTCTTTAATGACTTCGATCCCGATTAATTTTCTGTTTAAAAAGGCGCATCACCTAAACGAAAATAACTAGAAAAACTAAGCCTTAATAAATAAAACATATACCCTAGGTTACAAAACAGAAGCTTTCAACATCACGTCATGATTACCTACTTTTGTTTAGTTGAGAACTCTAGAAACTTTATGCAAATATAATCTTGTTGCGTGGGAGTAACCCTAGATTCTCAGTACAGGATTGCTGGTAATAGAAAAGTTGTTGGACCCTGGTCGTGTTTCATAGGTCGTATCTACGTACTTTTGTAGGACACCCGCTTCATATACCTCTTAAATAATTTCCTGAAATATCGAAAACGAACCTTATTTACTTATTACTTGAGTGGTTTGTTGTTAACTTAGTGCTGACGGTCACACGGTCTAAGCAGGCTTCTGATTTCGTATCATGTCATGTCATCTCGTGAACAAAATAGAAGGAGTATTTATGAGTTAATCTTTCTAGAGATTAGTCTAGATCTTTTGGCTCTCGTGATGAAAATGCATAAGTTTATTTTATGTGCGTAGGTATATGCCAGTATGTTATTCATCTATGACGTGTTATTTCGATGACGTAGGTATAACGGAAACCCTTATTAACTTATGATAAAATATTATTAACATAATTATCCTTGTCATAACCTCAGTCTAAATCGTAAGGTTAAAAAAATATTGATTCAATATCAATTCGTGTAGCGAGATGACCCTGTGGAACGTTCACGTACATGATAACAATGTTGAAACAATACTTCCTTGTATTCTCAACTGATACTTGTAAATATACTATTAAAGTATTTAGTGCCTTATTGTTGGAGTTCGTAGCAAACGGTTTCGCAGTTCTAGTACTGATAGATAAGTTATCACGCTCACTATCGCGTTGTTCATCGCTTTACCTCGATCTAATTCGGTACAACGACACTACATATCTAATAGATGTTTTTAGGGCTATCAATCGGGTAGCGGTTAACTGAGTCGTCATTTAACTGTACAATTTTAGCGACGAGGAATCCCCTAACCTGAAAGACAAATGAAGCCTGTCATTGTAGTTTTTTAACTATTGCGGTATATTCACATGACTGCTTCGATGGTCTACATAGGATTCAACTTTTATTCCTAGGTTAGTTTTTTTTACATTTTAAATTGTAATATTTTGCGACATTCATGCCAAAGACAAACTATTTGGCCGAAATTCTAAACAAAGTTCAAGTTTCCTGAATAAAGCTCACCCAACATACTGGGTTAAATAGTACACAACTCTCTTTCCATATTGGGTGTTGGTTTATGTAATAAATTCACATAACTGTATACGCATAGCCTTATAATTGATACATTTTCCGTTCATTTGTCATCGAAGGCGTATTAACAATTTAATTGTGCGCAAACGGCTGTTTATTTCTTAAACCATCACGAATGCGCAAACAGTACGACGAGTTATGCGGTAAATTACAAACATATCTCTACAATTATTGATTTCACAGAATATCTAAGCTCAGAAAAAATGTTTTTGCGTATGGCACGTCGTGTTTTGAATAACAATATCAACGCCGTTCCTTATTTGATACGAATAGGATTGTTCTTCAAAAATGTTCAATACGCACGTTACTTCCTGCATGAATATGCCGTTGATATCTGTTCGTATTTGAACTTTCAAAGTTGTGGTTATTCTAACTGATAGTTGGGTCACTGCAAAATCGACTTTATCCTTATGTGAATCGAGTTGCTAGTGTATTGTTGACAGTATGGTGCGAGAGGGGTCAGTATTCCGCGGTTAACTCGTCCGCCGGCAGGGCGTCGACCTCGGATTGCACGCGGACCAGGCTCTGGACACTTGCATTGTCCCATCGACTCGTGTCGCAATACCCATGTCTACCTATAGCCAGAAATTAATCTGCTATTGCGTTATAAACGACTTCACTCACATTTAAGAGTCTCCTTACTGACGGTTCTTAAATTAAGCATTTGCTTTTCATTTTCAACACGTGGGCAATGATCTGGCTATTAAGATTCCACGAAATAAGTTTATAAATAGGTTCATAGGAATTTAGATAACACCACATGTGACACAACATTGGGGATTGATTACTCAAACGCGTTAATACGGTGGGAGAGAGAACGGGACGGGGGAAAAGCATAGAGAATCGAGGTAGGCGTGGTAATTAAACATTAGTTAATTCGGTTATATCGGGTGAATCATGGTTTGTTGTATGAGTAGTGCAAATCGGGTTATCGATTGGTAGTGTTAGCGACACAGGCCGGGCATCGACCCTCGTGACTGCAAGGCATGCCACTTGTACTGAAGCGCATCGTGACCCAAGGAGGAGCGTCGGTGCCTGTCTGGAAAGCATAAACAACTTCGAAGGTTCTACCGACCATAATAAATTCACGACGTGGCAATCCTTTGGTCCAATTTGTCAGTGACAATAACCTTTCGTTTCCAGTAAAGAAAATTAATAACAAGTCCCTGTTTACTTTTGAAGTGTGCGGTTTATAGCGTGAAATATCAAAAGAAACCAATTAAAAGTTCTGCTAAAATGTCCGATAGAGAGAGCACTCGATGCAAAAGATTACTTACTACATAATATTAAGTACCTATCTATTAACTTGAACACACATTATTAAAAAGTCGGACTTTACAACCAATAACGCAGTGGGCTTCCGCTTTTCATCGTGAAAATGAAGAGTTAATTATTTTATTTATGGTCAGTCATAAATATTTATACAAAATTCTCCCCACATTCACACAAGTGGTATTTGATTAAAACGAATAATGTGATTCACTTATTAACATGACCACTTCGATATATGACTACTTAATCCCTCCTCGATAAATGACTACCACTTCCTGCTCATTCTTCATTATGTATAGTAGTGCTATCTGGAAAACAGTAATAAGCCGACGTTAACAATTTATGAAAATACTCCATCACAAATAAACCACATTTACATCCTGTAAATTGAAGCGAAACTACCTGACCGGGTCGGTCCGCCTCGCGTTAACGACCAACCACTGCCAGCCCGTCGTTTACTCATCAAAAAGAGGGATATTTTTTATTCAAAATATCAGGTAGGTAGTTGAGTACCTTTTCAAAAAGCAGAACCTAGAATTTTGTTATCTAACAACGTTTGACGTAGCGGGGCCTCAAAATACAACGAGAGGTCGGAAGGGAGGGGGCTGGGTCACGAATTTTACGGGTCCGGGTGCTCTCGACCCCAACCGTGTTGGTGTAAGTGTGCCAGCGATGTATGTAGGTTAACATCGGACGCGCTCGATACGCCACCGCTGCTGCCGCCGATGTCGACCACATAACCTAGATCAGGGTGCGGAGAGAACGCTTATGAAATCTGGCGCACGTTGACTGCATAAATGAAAAGCCACTTTATATGTCCGTTTGAGTTAATTTGATATGCCATTAATTTGGTACGGGCGCATTTACGCCTGTCACGAGCTGTCACATGGAATTTTATTTTCTATTCTCCAATATAACAATGGTTTAGCTTGTAATCGACCTAAATCTCCTATACCAACTTTTATTAAATCCACTCACAACTTTCCTTTGGAATATTTAAATCATGATCTTAATTATAATTACTGGGGAAAATATCCACAACTTTCACCAGATGATCAATGACAATTATCTATTCTAAAATCGTCTTTGTTTAGAATGTTTGCTCCGTCGTGATTCATGTAGTAATTCTCTTTCTCAGCCCACGGCGCGGGCGCGAAAATTATGTCACTCTCTATGTAGCAGTTTCTGTATCACCAATTGCAAAAGTCGGAGCATGGCGCACAGTCGTTTTGTTGTTGGGCCCCACAATGACATCCATTCAGTTTTGATTGACTACACCAAAATCAAATTATTTCAATCATTATTACATTTGCTGCTCTACGTTGTCATAAATTCATTACCGAATACCACCAGAGATGTTAAACGTCATCGTGACAATAAATATTATTTATGTCGAAACTCAGCACTAATTCAAGATTTATGTAACATTCAATTATCTTTCTTCTAAATAAAGTTTTGAAAGTTGTCACGATCATCGATCACAGCCAATAGAAATTCTTTTCATGGCTAACTTTCAATAGTTTTACTAAAAAGTATACAAACGAAAGTTTTACATGGTTATTTTAGCAATCTCTTCAATGCCTTGTTTTTTTTCTATTTTGGTAGTTATCGATTACAGTACTTGAAAGTTGTTTGACAAAATGAAATTTTATTTTACGAAAGTTCAAATATTTTTATATTAAAATAAGATAACGCTCACTCGGAGAACGTGCAACAAAAAAAGAACCTACAAATAAAGAATCTCGCAGCAATGGGTTTAGAGTCACAGATGGGGCAAATATTTCTGACTGACACATCTAGCACCCAGGTATAAAGTCACACAATTGGCGAAGGGTGTGTTTGTTAGGAACAGGAATGCGCAGGCGAGTGTTCGGCCGAGCTGTGCACCGTGCAGCTGGTCCGCTTCTGTCTCGATACGGCCAATTGTGCGCGCCGATTTCAAAACGAAAGTACCGCGCATCTAGGACGGTGAACGTATTTCTCGCTGAGATTTCTTGCAATTTACCAGCGAGGTAGGCACTTTGTCAGAGAATGCGGCATAGCCAGATTGTTAGATATTCATAACTTGCAACATATTACAACTAATCAACAGCATTAGAAACTTGCAAAAGAAGCGAGTTTCTAATCTAGTGCGTTTGTTTATTTAATGTGTGAGCTTTTAGCCTTATCGATGGACCAGTTAGCCGACCCTAGAGACAATCATGATAACTACCTGCTCTATCCCCGTTTGGAACAAGTTTGGTAAACATTTCTGAAGTCAACTGTTTCTATGCGAACGTTTACACTTCGAAGTTGGCTTGAACATTGATTCCATTTAATATTATTAAATCTAGTTTCTAGGTCCTTGCCATTAACAATTGGGTTAACAAGAGGATATTATTATACTTACCTACCTAAAATGTCGACTGTGGGCTTTACAATGTGTCATCAAGAAAATGGAACAAAGAGATACAAAAGGTAGTTACAATTACAGCTGTACTCAACCCAAATATTCGTGGATTTGTCATTGGCTTTTGTCAGACCTACGACTGAGATCTCAAAATACGAAACGAGGTTCGAACTCTTGTCTTTGTTATTTTAGAACGTAATGTAGCTGCGGAAACACGAAGGTCTTTCAGTTTATCTGAGGTTAGCCAATCCTTGTTAGGTAGGCTGAAGCGTTTGACATAGGTAGGTAGAACTAATTTAGCGGCTAGCAGGAAAAGTACTGAGGTCATAACTGTAGCCAATGCTGAAGGAGAAACGTGTGTAGATAAAATTGTAACGCCTACTGACAAAAAAATGAGGAACATTTACGTTTTAAAATATTCAAAAATGGTGCTCTTATTTCGTACAACTCACGTTTCAGTTACAACCATAATTTCATTTGGTAATGATTCCGTAGAAATGTGCTTATTTTAGAAGGGTGTTATGAAAGGCGAATGGGGCGTGAAATCGTTATTGCTCGACCAT
The DNA here is from genome assembly GCA_038387885.1 of Spodoptera picta. Taxonomy (NCBI): domain Eukaryota; kingdom Metazoa; phylum Arthropoda; class Insecta; order Lepidoptera; family Noctuidae; genus Spodoptera; species Spodoptera picta. The sequence continues at coordinate 1,448,740 of JAZHFQ010000778.1, forward strand.
ACCGCAATGTACCGAGCGACTGTTATATCACACGAGGTATCGTAACTTTTGCTCGTTACTTTTGTTCCATGTTCTAATAGAAAGTGCACGAGCCTCTCGCCTTTCGGATGCTATTTATTGCTCAGGCCTTAGATCGGTACATTTGAGAGTTTATTACGCCTGAACACCTGATTGATAAATCAGGATATACACGCAGATCTAATTAAATTTATGCGTTTAACGCTTCAATTCATATTTCATTCGAACTGAAATGTTACGACAGAGCTGTTTCGTTTAATTATTTATTAGATAATTAACTGCATGTAGTCTAAGACTTATCTGAACGATGATTTAATTAATACATAAGCTTAAAATCTAATTCTATTCAAGATGCATATTTAATTTTGGATTTGTTTGACCCAAAAGTGCTTTGATTTGTAATGGTTACAAGACCATTAGCTTCTATAAAAAAAATCATGTTAAGGTAATAGTTGGAATTAAACTACAATTATGTTGATTACAAAGCGGTCAGGTAGAGTGATTACTACATTAATTAATAAATCAATAATTGCAGCATCACAATACATTGCAGTTTTTATGTCATAAATCCATAAAGTACGTTATTGACAATCACAACACATCTTACACCGATGAGTTAATGAGTCTTTGTGATATACGAGTGTACAAGACGTGCGTTCTCTCAACCTACTTCTTGAATGCCGACATCATGTAAACAGAAGTCGACTCTATTTTAGAGGATATAAAGATTAAAACATTAAATATTCACTAACGTTCTCAATCCTACATTTAGGAACTGCCTCTGATGTGCCACTGCATTATAAGCTTTATGATGCTTGAACAAGGTGTATAATAATGAGTGGCTGTCTGTTTTAACACAGTACGGTGTACATGTTCCATTCAACCATGAACTCCTTTGAGGAGCGTCCCGCGTTGAGACCTCAATTTTTTAACTCTCTCACTTGTTGGTCAATCGGCGTGACATTTGTATGGCATGGTATTACTATTATATGGTTATAAAATGGTTATTGCAAGAATACCTTTACCTTTTAGCTTGGGCCACTTGGGTGCTACTTTTCTACTTAGTAAATCGGGAACTTATCCTTTGATATTCATACAAAACCGATTATTGGATATAGTTTACTCGAATATTTTATTATTTTATGCAAAAAAAAAAGTAAATAAAAAAGAGTGTGGCACGGTATTGGTAGTTGTCCATAACATAATTATTATTGTACATCTGTGATAGCAACTAATGTGTTTCGAAACTTCGATACGTAATAAGACCATTGCTATTGCAAATTCCTATAAGTAAAAACACAATGTTTGATATTCTCGACCCAATATTTTTAAGATTACCCTCGGCTACTCAAAGTAATTTTACTGTGTAACTGGATGTGTTTAAAGTGTATACTCAATGTAATTTTTTGATTGTTCATAAATACGGATATATTGTTTCGGGCACAGGTTCGCATTCTGTACCTACTTATGTATATTTTGTATTTCTCAGTCAAGTCAATGTAAATTGTTTTTGAGAAATAAATATCTTAAACCGTAATACTCTCTGTATTCTAGAGAAAATGATGTGAATAATGTTTACGTTGTAGTTATTTGTGTATTAAAAAATGTCTAATGTTTTAACGATATTTTAAGCGGTATCGTGTACGTGCCTCAGAAAATAATCCGTGTTTTCAATTATTATTTATCATTGTAACACATTTTATACTGACACACGCATCCGTCGGTCTGTAAAAGCAAACAGTGTCAAGGCGGCTTATATTGATTTCAAGCTTGTAATGAGCACAAAATGACTACACAATTGATTTTATTATTGTATGCCAGTTGCTTTTGATCAACATAATAATTATATCTATAAGATGAGGATTCGAGACAGCAATGAAATAATATGATTCATCTATAACAATAGAGTTTTATTTAAATAAAATAACAATATTTTAATAAAAAATAATAAACTAAGCAACCTCGGAATAAAAACCTATAACAATAGAGAATTGAAAATTAATTGTCACTGCTCTGGCCCGTCGATCCTCACTTGAATTCTTTAAATTAAATAACTAAAATAACAATCCTATATTATCGAAATAAAATTAATTCTTTACAATATTTCAATTTGTAGCTACAACATTTTGTTAGACGTTTGTCTTATGACACGTATGTGACCTTATCCAAAGACAATGCAGGGCATGGAGACTTTCATCAACCCCTTCGAAATAAAAATAATAATAATAATAATATTATTATTTTTATTTCGAAATATAGGGGGGTAGTCACCAACTAAACAACTTAATTGCATAGCTCTGTTTTATTAAATTAATTAAAATAAGTTTTGTGTTGAATTTTACAAGTTTAATGTGGTTATCAACTTAATTATTGGTGCCACCTACCTGCCCAGTGTTATCCACTTGTTTGCAACAACATACATTGATTTGTTCTAAATCTATATCTTATACTGCATCATGGAAGCCCTCACACGCACTGTGTCCGACCTGTGCAGCCAGTTCTACCAACGCATGGCTGAATTCGAGCAGGAGTTGAAGAGAACCCCAGATGCGGCCACTGGACTGACAGCAGACTTTGCTGCTTTTCGCCAGTTTATCATCCAAGCACTGAGCACACTTCAGGAGCAAATGAAGGTAATGGCGCTTTCTATCGATGGGATTGAAATGCGCAGCCGTCATAAAATACTGCTTATGCATGGGGTGCCTGAATCTGGGACGAATGCTGAGGATACTGCTCCAGTGGTGGTCAAAGTAGTCAAAGACCACCTCAATATTGACATCACACCAGCTGACATCAAGCGGTGCCGCAGAATGGGACGTTCTTCGCACAAACCCCGACCTATCCTGTTCAAACTTAAAGATGTGGCTCTCCGAAATAGAGTGTGGCTTGCCAAAACAAAGTTGAAAGGTTCGGGTATCACTCTCTCCGAATTTTTAACTAAAAGTCGACATAAAGTCTTTATGGCAGCTAGGGATAAGTTCGGTGTGAGTCAGTGCTGGACGAAGGAGGGCGTTGTGTTTGTCCTGGACTCAAAGGGATCCCGACACCGTGTTACGACTATGGAGGACCTTGGTAAGGTCGAATCGCAGCCTAGTGGTAAACAGCAGCAGTCATCAGGACCATCGGAGCGGGTTGTAGTTGTTGCACAACCCGTGACTGCCTCAGCCACCAGAACGGTCACTTCCAAGGCATCCAAACGTGCAGCGGCTCGCAAGTAAACAATGTTCTGCTTTGTGTTTGCTCCCTGTAGGTAGTTCAGGCTGATTTACTTGATACTTAACAGAATTTTATACATTTTATACATTTGAATTTTTTACATTTTATTTTTGACCATTAATGATGGAGATGATGTACATCTCCATTTTAATTTCCATTATTTATTTTGCTTGTTAAGCGGTAGGCCAATATTTTAGGTATATCGAATTGGTTTATTTGATGATGTCACTGTCATAATTATTATGTCACGTCATAGGTGTCAAACGCGCGTTTCGTTACACATACAATGATAAAGGTTGAAAATTTAATTCTTTGTATTGTCGTATAATAAATTTCGTATAATTTATATAACTACATAATAATTAACCACAACTAAACTATTAAATGAAACGAAATGAATGATGAAGTAGTTTGGTATTTTCTTGTCGATGAATACTAATTCATGCCTGGACTGCCACAGATTTGTTTTGGTTTATGATTTTTTTATCGTTATTATTATTATTTTTTTTTCTCTTTGCTGTTGTCGGTTTTACCTTTTTTATTTTTATTATTGATATTAAGTGTTTGAATGCCTATAAGGCAGAAAACTTGTTTGAATTTATTATGTTGTTTGCATCTCTTATGTTCTTCCAGATTAACTGGCAGGTGGCTAGTGGATATATATATAATTTTTTTTTTAACACTTTATAATTTTTAACACTTACACATTTTGATATTATATTTTATCTATTTTTTACTCATTATTACAAATACATGCTTAATTGTAGTAATAACCCTGACACAGATTCATATTCATCTCTATCCTCAGACGATAACAGTTTCTACAGTATTCCTTCTTTAGGTGACACACTAGTTTCGATATTCTCCAATGTATCACGGAACTTCAATGTGGTCCATATTAACGCTCAGAGTATTCCGGCCCATTTCACTGATATGCTGGCAGTTTTCGATTGCAAAAATATTCATGCAATACTCGTATCAGAGTCATGCTTAAAACCTTGTCTTCCTTCATCTTCTTATTCCATTCCTGGTTTTCAACTTATCAGAAACGATCGTACCGCTGGGGGTGGTGGTGGTGTGGCTATATATCTCCGTAATAGCATTCCTTTTAATGTCCTTAGTGTGTCCGCGCAGCCACCTCCACCTAATGCTGGTGAGCATTTGTTTCTGGAGGTTGAACTACAACGCACCAAGGCTCTTCTTGGCGTTTATTACTGTCCCTCCCTTCGCATTAACTACTTTTCCTCTTTCGAACTTCTCCTTGAAACTTTGATTCCCTCGTATGATCATTGCATCATCATGGGGGATTTTAATACATGCCTGCTTAAAGATGATTCTCGAACTCATGCTCTTACTCACGTTGCTGAATCTACAAATCTTTCTGTTCTTCATCTCAATGCAACTCACCACTTTCCTAACTCTGTTCCTTCACTCCTTGATTTGATTCTTGTCTCTTCTCCCAACCTTGTCGCTATACACGGACAGTGTTCTGCTGATGCTTTTTCCTACCATGACCTAATTTATACTTCGTACATGATTCGCCCACCAAAGCATAAGTCAAAAACTCTTCTCCTTCGTAATTTTGACGGCATGGACATCGACCGCCTGCGGAGGGATGCGAGAGGTATTGATTGGACGACTCTGACTGAATCTGCATCTGTGGATGAGCAGGTAAATGTTTTAAACACTACCTTGCTGCAGCTGTATGATAAGCATGCACCTGTTCGATCTGTCAAGGTTAAACATCCTCCGACTCCTTGGCTGACGGATGAGATTAAAAATCTCATATCTAAAAAAGCAGCTGCAAAATTCAAATACAAGATTCAGCCTAGTGACAGAAATAAAAATAGATACATTACCATCAGGAATCGTTGCGGCAAGATGTGTAGGAATGCTAAACGCCAATATATCCATGAGTCCATTAAAAACAGTGATCCAGCTAAAGTCTGGAGTTTTCTTAAATCTTTAGGAATCGGAAAATCTACACAAGATTTGTCCCCTAAAAATGTAGACATCGATTCACTTAATCTACACTTCTCATCTTCGCCCAATTTAGATAGGGCCACTAAAACTTCTACTCTGAGTAATCTTTCACAACTTCCGATACCTGATTTTTCTCCATTTTTCATAAGTCAATTTACTGCATGTGATGTTAAGAGAAGCATATTGTCTACTACCTCCAACGCCGTCGGTAGCGACTGTATTAGCCGGAAGATGATTATCCTTATCCTCGATGAAATTCTTCCGGTAATTTTATTCATCTTCAATTTTTCGATTTCCAGTGGAGTCTTCCCTCGGAAATGGAAGCATGCTCATGTTGTCCCCCTCCCTAAAAAACCTAATCCTACCTCCTTCTCTGACTACCGCCCCATATCTATCCTCCCTTTTCTATCCGAAATCCTTGAAAAACTTATCCACCACCAACTTAGTATGTTCCTTTCTAAACACAATCTCCTTAGTCCCTATCAATCTGGTTTTCGGCGGGGTCATAGCACTACCACGGCCCTCGTAAATATTACGGACGACATTAGGTCGGGCATGGAGGTTGGGAAGTTAACCGTACTTGTCTTACTGGATTTTAGCAATGCGTTTAATACGGTTGACTTCGACATTCTGCTTGGTGTACTCAGCTCTCTTAACATATCTCCATCGGTTGTTGACTGGCTTCGCAGTTACCTGTTTGGACGCCGCCAGCGTGTTCACTTTGAGGATACCTACTCTTCATGGTGTTGCACTGCTGCTGGTGTGCCTCAGGGGGGCGTTTTATCTCCGTTACTTTTCGCGTTATTTATAAATTCTATCTCTCTAAGTCTTTCTTCTTCCTACCATCTTTATGCCGATGATCTCCAAATCTACACTCAAGCCTCGCTCGAGCATCTACCGAAAGCAATTGCTTTGGTTAATCGGGATATAACTTGTATAAGCGAATGGAGCGCTAAGTTTGGACTGCTAATTAATCCATCCAAAACGCAAGCGACTGTCATCGGTAGTGCGCGTACTGTTTCCAAAATTGATTGGACAAATCTTCCTCAGGTTTCTTTCTTAAATACAAATATTCCTTTCTCCCGAGAAGTTAAGAACCTGGGGATCTTCTTGGACAGTTCTCTCTCTTGGACAAAGTAGTTGGAGATGGTCAGTCGCAGGTTATTTGCTTCGGCGGGTTCCCTCAGACGGTTTCGTAATTTCTTGCCCTATGCTACCAAAATTACACTTGCTCAATCCCTTCTTCTGCCTATTCTAGACTATGCTGATGTCAGCTATCTTGATCTGTCACAGGAACAATTGGACAAGCTTGAGCGACTTCAAAATCTTTCCATCAGATTCATATTTGGTCTTCGTAAATATGATCATGTCACTGAATTCCGTAATAAGCTCAAATGGCTTCCTATTCGATTTCGCCGGAACTCTCATATTCTTTCTTTACTGTACAATATTCTTTTCAATCCTTCTACCCCATTTTACTTAAAAGAGCGTTTTCAATTTCTCGGTGACACACATTCGAGGTCTCTGAGATCGTCGGAGAATCTTAAATTAAGTATACCTATACATTCCTCTTCCTTCTTCGATAAATCTTTACGGTTCAAGCGGCTCGATTGTGGAATGAATTGCCTATCGAGGTGAGGCGTGCCCGGACTTTGCGTCAGTTTAAACACCTTGTGAAGGAGCACTTTCTCACACTATAAGCTTCTGTTTCTCCTTTCATTAATTGTACATACATACGCATACAAATACACACACACACACACACACACACACGCGCACACACACATACGCAAACACACATACACAAACACACACACACATAGCTTATTGTATTTTTGTATATTATTTATGTATTTCTTTTTATATGTTGCTAGTATATTATATCTATTGTAGGTTGTATTGTAGGCTTTTGTATTTTGTCTTTTTTTTTTTTTTTTTTTATTGTACACGTAACTACCCCTTATCTGGTTTCTTACAAATATTTCCATCCAAAGGTTGTCTGGAAGAAATCACCATTGTGTGATAAGACCGCCCATTGTACGCATATTTACTTGAATTGGGTTTAAAGAATTTCTTTTTTTAATTGTTTGTTTTACTACATAAATGTGTACAATAAAGCATATATAAATAAATAAATAAATAATAATCTGAAATTAACAATCATATTTATGCATAGGTATGAGTTTCGTGACATGATATAGTCCAATAGATCTTGTTCCACGACCAGTATTTATTTTAAAAACTGAATCCGATATTTTCTCTTCGATTTCAAAGGGACCGATTCTAATTTCATCCATCTTCTTTTTGTTTAATTTATTTCCATAGTCAACATATACCATATCCCCTTCCTTAAATTCATGTTGTATTCTATTCTTGGAAAATAAAGTTTTGTTATATTCGTTTGATTTTATCGACCTTTGTAGAGCTATTTTCCTGTCTTCTTCCAAATTCCTTGTTAATAACTGTTTTTCTTTCAATTCTTTAGGTAATAAATCTGTAGACTCACCACAAAGCAAATATTTAGGAGAAAATCCTGTTACAGAATGGTTTGTTTCATTGTATTTATTTCTACATTCCTCTGCTAGTCTTGACCAATTTGTTTTACCTTTTGATTCATTCATTTTGCACCTTGTTTTATTCACAAGAGTTTGGTTTAGCCTCTCGTTCAATCAATTCGAAAATGGTGCATCAACTGCTGTTAATTGAATATTTCGGTTTCTAAGGTAATTTTTGAATTCAATCGAATTCAAAGCTGGATATTGATCAGCAAGCAAGATGTCTATTCTTTCTTCCTTAGGAATTTTCTCTAAGAGTTTGATGAAATCTCGGGCATTTTGATTCTTGGAACATAAGATATACGAGTACCTGGTAAAATGGTCTACTAGTAAGTGTAAATATCGTTTTGTTGATCTTTGTCCTCCTAATCCTCCTATTGTGTCCAGTGACATTATTTGGAAAGGTCTTGTAGCTGGGCCCAATTGTGACATAAATCCATATTTTCTATTTAACCTTGTTTTATTCTTTATGTATATTTCACAGTTTTTACATATATTTTTAATATTTTCCGATAAATTTGGGGCTGTATAAAAGGGTTTTATTTTTGATTTATTCCCGTATGACAATATTCTTCATGTGTGTTCTTTATTATAGTTTTACTGTAAGCTTCACTTAGAACAATTTTCTTCCTATTTTTTCCACATTTTCTGTAATAAATCCCATCTTTAAAAACAACGTTCTTTCCCAAATTTTTTAATCCCACATTTTTCTCTTGATCATTTCTTATGTCATCAATATCAATAATATTAACTGTTCTTAATATATCTTCATTATTTTCATTAACCTCCAATACTGGGTTTCTGCTGAGACAATCTGCTTCAGTATTATTATTTCCAGGGTTATATTTTATTTCACAATTATATTGTGACAAATAGTGTGACATGTCCCCTAATTCATCATCAGGTCTATTTCTGATATTTAACTTCTCAAGGGGTTTATGATATAGATAGTGAAATGGTTTCCAATCAACCAATGTTGCCAAAACTTTATACTCTCTCTAATTGCTAAACATTCTAAAAATATAGCTTTTTTATGTTTCTGTGATTCATTAATTTTTTTGGAAAAGTATGCTACGGGTTTTTCTTCACCATTTTTGTTTTTTGTTTCGTTTCATTGTTTCATTTTCCAGAATGCATCCTCACACTGTTCTGTCCAATTGAATTTCTGATCTTTTCTCAGCAATTTATGGAGTGGATCAAGAACTACTGAGACATTTGGAATATATTTTCCATAAAAGTTAATTTTCCCCAAAAATTGTCGTATTTGCTTTCTATTTTGAGGAGTAGGGAAATTTTTTATTGAAATTAAATTATCATTTAGAGGTGCAATTGTATTCTTCTGTAATATATGACCCAGATACTTAACAGAATCATGTGCAAACTTACATTTTGTTAATTTTAGTCGAAAGCCTTCTTCTCTGATAGCATCCAGCAACTTTTTTATATGTGTGATATGTTCCTCAAATGTTTTAGAAAATATCAATATGTCATCGATGAAATTCACTGCAAATCCTGTCAGACCATGTTTTCTCATAATATTTCTTGTGTCTTCAGTCCGAAGGGTAAGCAAGTCCATTGGTAATGACCTTCCTGAGTTACAAAACCAGTTTTGTATCGATCCGTTATTTTCAAAGGAATGGACCAAAATGCTGAATTTATGTCCATGGTTGTAAAATAATTACAATTTATTGTTTTAATTAGTAGGTCTTCTATTAGTGGGTTGTGATTGAGGTATAATTATTTTATTTAAATCTCATATATAGCATAATCTACTTCTTTTTCCTTCATCTCTTTTAAAAGCTAAAGTAACTGGTGCGGCAAAAGGACTGTAAGATTCCTCAATTAATCCGTGTTTTAATAGCTGTGAAATTTGATTTTCTATTTCGATCTTATCTTGAACTGAACATCTATATGGTCTTTTATAACAATACTTTTCAATTTGCAAATCTATACATGCTTCATACATTTTTACTTTTCCAGTGTCATATTTGTTCCTTGCAAATATTTCAGAGTAATTCTCCAATAACATATTTATCTGTTTCCTTTGTTCAGTGTTTAAGAATCTTGTATCTATATTAAATTGGTTTGAATCTATACATTCATTGAAGTTTACTGCATACTCTTTTCCTTCTATATTTATTTCCATATTATTAGTTTGTGTATTTTCATCTTCATTGCTACTTATTTTAGAATTGTTTGTTTTGTGTATCTGGATATTTAAATTCTCATCATGAGTCAACCCAAATGTATATATTGAATCTAATCCTAGTATTAAATCATAATTAAAATGTTCGTTTTCAAATATAAATGCATTTATTTTATTCTTTCTGTTTAATAATTCTGCATCCAGTGTAATTAAACCTTTAGTTTCTCCTCCTCCACTTATTGTTTTTATTGTTTTATAGCAGTTATTTGGTTTCTTATTTGCTATCTGAACTAATTTAGAATTAATTAATGTTATTCGTGAACCAGGATCATACAGCGCCTTGGCTTTTAATGTATTGTTTAACATTACTATTATCTCAATTAGTGGAGGGAGATTTAGTTTTTTTGGTCTTCATTATTGAGTTCAACTTCCAGTATTGAATTAAGAATTAAAGGATTTTTTGTCAGTTGTTTTACTATCACGGCTGTACCAGCAAACATTCTCGGGGTGAAATCTATTAAATTTTCCATTATTTTCACAAATCTTGCAGGACATTTTTCCAGTTTGTTTTATTTCTCGTTGAATGTATGTATTTCCTGTGCTTTGGGTTTTCCTCGTATCATATTTTCTTGCAAAAGTTTCTAGTCCTCTTATACAGTTAAATAAGTCATTTACTTCTTTAAGGCTTTCTCTGTCTATTTTATCCATTATGAAATTTGGTAGACCAGTGGCAATCAAGTAAATATAGAGTTTTCTTATCTATTGATTTGTTAGCTTCTAGTAATAGTCTCTCTTTCTTTAGAGCGTATTCTAACATTGATCCTTGTATGTATTTAAAATTAATAGCATATCGGATTGGTAACCAACCTTTATCGGCAAATGCTTCACATAAACTCTTCTTCCATACAGACCACTCCGAATCAATTGTATATTTTATAATCATGGAGGTGTACCAATCCAAACACGTATCTTCTAATAGTAATCTTAGCATTTCTATCTTTCGTAAATCTGTATCTATTTGTAAGCGCGCACATTCACTTTCATAAGTATCTAACCATTGTTGAACATTTGTTGTATTTCTTGAAAACTTCTGTATTGAAAATTCTGCTAATAGTTTTGTTTTATTTCCTATTTTCTTCGACAATGACTCTGTCGATGACGACTTGACTTGGTTCTAATTTTTCAAGCAAATACCCATCAAATTGTATGTTGCCATCATCCAAGTATGTACTTTTCGTATCCTTAGTTAGTGTAATCCAAACCTGTCTCTTATCATGCCTTTTTTGGAGAGATTTCTTTATTTTGTCAAATATTTCATGTTTCATTATTTCTTTGTGTAACTGCACCGATTGATATTCTCGAGGCATAATATAAGTTTGGCCTTGTGTATCCGTGATAGTAGTTATGGCATAAATATTGGTTTTATTATCATCCGGCTTCGCTTTCACGATGAATTCAAATTGTAATTTCTCCATTATGTATGTTTATAATACTTGTATTTATCTTCAAACGTGACCAAAATTGTCGATTTATAAGATGAGGATACGAGACAGCAATGAAATAATATGATTCATATATAACAATAGAGTTTTATTTAAATAAAATAACAATATTTTAATAAAAAATAATAAACTAAGCAACCTCGGAATACAAACCTATAACAATAGAGAATCGACAATTAATTGTCACTGCTTTAGCTCGTCGATCCTCACTTGAATTCTTTAAATTAAATAACTAAAATAACAATCCTATATTATCGAAATAAAATTAATTCTTTACAATATTTCAATTTGTAGCTACAACATTTTGTTAGACGTTTGTCATATGACACGTATATCACCTTATCCAAAGACAATGCAGAGCATGGAGGCTTTCATATCTATTATTGTAACTACGTTTTCTACTGACTTCGCTTATGTTTAGTAAAATATATTGAAAATATATCTCGGAATGAGTGATGACTAAAACTCGTGTGTAGTTTTAACACGTTAAAGTCGATGCAAGAAATGCATTGCCTCGACTCGATTCCAGGATATCGTACACAATTTTAGACTAGAAAATCGATAGGAACTGCGCAGTCCTGTCTGGAAGTAGGGAAAGCTATAGAAATGATGTCAGGATTATTGGATAATGGATACTTGTATTTGTGTGTCAGGATCACGTGGGTACCGACCTCCCGAACAACGTCAGCGTGGTCTGTTACGCTGACGACACACTGGTGGTAGCACAAGGGAGGTCGCATCAGGCGGCGGCTAATTTAACGGCGAGAGCGGTTACGACAGTCGTTGAAAGAATCCGGCAACTGGGACTCGAGGTGGCGCTCCACAAGTCCGAGGCCATGTGTTTTCATGGCCGCGGGAACGCGCCACCTCCGGGTGAGTCCCAATTAACGGCGGGAGGAGTTACCATCGGCGTCGATACGACGATGAAGTACCTAGGACTCGTCCTCGACAGTCGGTGGAACTTCGTGGAGCATTTCCGACGTTTGGCTCCAAGTTGGAAAGGACGGGGGCGGCGCTTAAGCGCCTCCTACCCAACCTCGGGGGGCCAAACGTCTCCTGCCGGAGGTTATACGCCGCCCGGGGTCGTGCGGTCCATGGCCCTCTACGGCGCCCCTGTGTGGGCGCCGAACCTGATGCGGCGGCCCGCTCGGGCGCTGCTCACATCACAGAGGGTCATGGCGATCCGATTGATACGCGGATATCGCACGATCTCCGGGGAGGCGGCGAACCTCTTTGCCGGATTACTGCCGTGGGATCTGGAGGCGAAAGTACTCGCGCGCGTGTTTTGTTTGCGCGCGGAGGCACGTCGCCGGGGCGAATCTCCGCTGCCGCGCCAGATTAATGCGTGGCGGGATGAGCTCCGGCGTGATCTCATGGCGGAATGGCAGCAACGACTGTCGCAACCGAAGGCTGGGCTCGCTGTCATTGCAGCGGTAAGTCCCCTCTTTGAGGAGTGGCTTGAGAGACGCTACGGCGTCCTCACCTACCGCCTGACGCAGGTGCTTACCGGACACGGAAGTTTCGGTAGGTTCCTGTTTCGGATTGGGCGGGAGGAAACGCCCGGGTGTCATCACTGCGAGGATCGCCCGGAGGACACGGTGGAGCATACGGTGGCGGTGTGTCCTGCGTGGACTGAGCACCGCCGTGTCCTCAGGAATGTGATCGGCGACGGCGACCTCTCGCGTCCGGCTCTGGTTCAGACCATGGTACGGAGCGAGGGGCACTGGGATGCCGTCTCCTCCTTCTGCGAAGCAGTCATGCTAGCTAAGGAGGAGGCGGAGCGCGTGAGGGAACGAACCTCCTCACGACCCGGCCGTCGCGAGAAACACTCCGGGCGTCGGGGATCGCGAGACGATCTCCGGCCACCGTAAGCACGGGCCTGCGGACGGCGAGCACGGGTGACTCGCCGCCCGACCAGAACCAGGCCCGAGCGTACGGCGCGTCGCGTTCCGCGCGCGCCTCAAGGAGCCATCAGACCACCACAGATGGGGCCTAACAGGGCTGATGCCGATACGGAGCCGCGGAAGACTTAACGGGTTGCCGGGGCTCCGGCTCGAAGTGCAGGAGTAGGAACGGGGTGGTTTTTAGTCAGTAAGAGTCTGACACTCCCTCCCGCCTCACCCGGGCGGGAGAAGTCATTGGATGATTTTCCCCACTCAAAAAAAAAAAAAAAACAGGATCACGTGGGTGGGATTCTTATGATGGATTTCCCGAACTTCTTAAGTACAGTACATTGTATGAATGAAATATCAATGTAATTTTTTTTTGCTTACAGGTAGTACAGAGCCAACTGAAGAGCACAACATTGTGTAAGTACCTACGAGTATATTAATATTTCAAACTACTATATGAACACGTTGCATGCTTTAATATCTGAGATGCGTATGTTTAACGAAGCACCTCGTTCACCGTGTCAATGGTTGTGCAAGCGCATTGTAAAGCTGATTGCTCAATCAGATGCATCTTGTTTCGTGTAGCCATGCGTGAGAGTCGAATTTCCCAATAGTTATATGTGTAGAGAAGTCGGGTGCTTGTCGCGGCGGTTTCCCAATAGAAAGTCCTCAGATGCAGGAAGCACTGCACTGCAGTACACGTGCATTTGTTCGGGCGCGGCGTTGGTGGGGCGGCGGCCGATGCACTTTCATGCTGGTGACGTCACACCTTACCTTTCGTCAGCGTCACACCGCAGCTCGTAAGAGCTGTTACGCAATGGACGCACGCCACTCAACTTTCCAATTTCGACAACGCGCTATTGTGTAGCGCTTTCAAATTTTACTATACCATCGCCCGCTTGAGCGGCGCTTTCTTGCATTTCTCTCTCTTTTTAATCACGACTGAAAAATGCTCTAAACTCGGTGCGCGGGCGCAATGTACAGATGCACTTTCACTGTTTAGTTGCGTTCCGCCTCTCATCTCTAATAAATAATATGTTATTAAATAATTAAGATTTTTCTATAGTTGGCACTCTAATAAATTGAAAACCATTTAAATACTTTCTTAAAAGTTACGAGTATTCGTATATATTGATATGGTAATTAAATTCGAAAAACATTTTTTCTTTACGTCTACTTAATTTCCATAACCCTTTTTTATGTATAAAATGTATCTGTTTGAAATTGAACAAATTGTAGATAAATATACGAACGGCACACTGAACTAAATGCAATGTTAACAACAGCGATATTGTAGGATTTTCACCTAGACGAGATAGCGAGCTTTCCACGCAGCGAGAGTCGAGTTGAGAGTGAACCGCGGCTCTCTCCTTACCTTAATCTCGTATACATATTAATAAAAACATTTAGAACGATAACACTGCACATCTATAAACAAGGCAGTAGCTTTATAACATCGTTCATGAACTTAGTGCTCTCTATAAAATACTTATTTCTCAATGGCCTCCTTTCGTTTTAATGTAGGTTATGAACTAAAAAATTAATTTCCATATTGATCAACATGATAATTCATTATTACAAATATTTGTTGATTAATTCAGTATGCGTTTTTGTTGCAAAAATGTGGTGCCTACAAAAGTGGAGCTGCTACAGGTTGACGTAATTTTTTCACCTGTTCGAACAAATCGAAGAAAATCTATTTAAAGTTTTTATTCGAGTGCCTATCCGTTTTTGGTTCGTGTGCCGTAGAAACTTAAGGTCAACTTGTATTGTAAATGAGAAAGTTAATCGAGGAAAGTGTGATCGGTGGCACTTGGTGCAGCAGTTTCTAAAAAATATTGTGTATTGGCAACCTTTCGCCCTGTTTTTAAACTGTAAATTGCACGCATTCCTTATCTAGACTAGACTGATAAGAAAGCTGGGTAAGGAGGACATACTAACGAACATGGACAGGGCAGCTTCAATTGTAAGACAGACAAATCAGACGTTTGCGCTTAAAAAACATGTTGTGACGTACTTACTTCATGATTGGTGATCGTGTCGTTAGGGGTAGCCTCATAAAAAAACTGAGTCATGCTAAAATAAAACTGGGGCTTAGTAATGCTAAGATTTTGTTTAGAACAGAACTGTGCTTAAAACCCATTTTAAAATCATCCTTTTAACTTGACAAATTGCACAATACTGTCTAAAATTTCGAATTCGAATAAATAAATTCTGTTTAAAAACGAATCACTAATCAATGACCATTAAAAATACACTTAATGCCACCTGATTAAATTAACGAAAGTCTGTTTTTATCAGAATAATATCGCTCCTTACGTACACATGTTTTATTTGTTACTAAGTGAATCAAATGACCTTGTAGATAAGAAAAACAATAATAACTATTACAATACATTTTAAAACGTACCCAATAAACATTGATTCAAGATCGAATTTGCGTAACCATTGCAGCCATTAATAATTGGTTCTTTCTATTCCATTCATTTCATTATAATGATGGTTATACAAAAATGTGATACATATGCCTACAACTAATCGGTTTTCTCCGTTTTAAATGATATCAATTTGAAACTGACTTCGTAATAAATATACTTTCCCTTTGGAGATATAGTGTTAGTATTCCAACACGATTTACCATCCACCTTCTAATCGTAAGCGAATAATGGACGGACTCTTACAAACAGTTTCACGTTACTTTCATACCATTTTAGTCTTACTCCAAATATCTGCCCAGTTTTATTATAAGTTTCATAAAATACGGGATGAGCTTAACGTGGAACGACCACAAATCCAAACTCCGTGCTGCCGCTGAGAATCTGTCGAAAAATTCCATAAAGCTCACAGCTTATCAAAGTTCCCTGAAAATCGGTCAAATCATTCCACGTGAATTTATTTCAAATACATATATTGATGCTAGATATCTCCAAAAATTTGACCGAGAGACTGACAAACAGCACCTCAAAATTTTTGGTGTCCTAACTTTGGAATCCAATTTAAAGGAAGGATTTTATTTATCAGTGTTCGTCATTTGACTAATGATCAGACAACGGAAGAAATAAATTAGTTCTGAGATTAAAAACAAAAAAACATTTTAAATTCTATAATAAGGTACTGTTATAAGTATGGTTAGATGATCTGATAACTGTTTGTCAACATACAATATTATGCAAATTGCTGTCGCATGGTACGCATATAAAATCCATGGGTCAGCCGGCACAATTTCTTTGTGTTGTTTTTGATATGCTTCAATGTAACTGACGTAATATTTTTACTTAAAATCACCATCAAACAAGGAACATTTTTGAACGAATAAAATTAATTCAAGTGAAACAAGTGAATTTATTTCTGCAAATAGGCTACAAGGCAGCACTTTTACACGTCAATTTTATCAAGCGAACGATGAGGTCGACATTTCCTAACTGACTACTCTGAGAAGAAATGCCGAAACAAACTCAGAGGTCTATCTCTTTTAAAGTCCAGACAATAGGTATAACAGATTATGTGTGAGAACCGTGCCAGTTCTTTCTGTAGTGGGCTTTTGAGGAAAGAACCACAACAGTTTGAGCGGACCCGTTCTGAAGGCAGTACGCATGTGTCGGTTTACAGTCAGCTCAATTAACAGGTGAGGCTGACTGATTCGACGAACAATACCAACCTAAAGAACATTTGCGTGGGTCGCATAAATACTCAAACTGTCAGAAAAAGGGTAATTAGAAAAGAAATGGTGAGGCAAAGTCTCGCACGGTCCTAGCACTAACAATTGTTAAATAAAAAGTAAATGTCAAGTTAGAACAACATATGAAAAACAATGTCACATTCAAACAATAATGTCAAATTGCATATAAAAAAAGAAATGTAACTATATGTTACAAACATGTCAACATGACCTATGTGGACGTTACAGCAGCTTATTCCCAAGCCAGACTATCATCTAGGTAGTCTTTAATTTTATAATAAGCTTTACTATAAAATTTATCTTTAATGACATTTTTAAATTTATTTAGACTCAAATTTTGGATATGGCTGGGAATCTTATTGTAAAAGCGTATACTCTGACATCTAAACGAACCACTTATTTTCTTTAGTCTAGTAGTGGGAACAACATATTTGTCTTTATTTCTCGTGTTTATATTATGTATATCACTATGTTTTTTAAATAAACTTTTGTTTTTATGAGCATATACTAAATTTTCATAAATGTATTGAGAAGCAACAGTCATTATATTAATTTCTTTAAATAGTTCCCTGAGAGAGTACCTCGGACTAAGATTAGAGGTATAAATTGATCGAATGGCCCTCTTCTGCAGAACAAAGATAGATTGAATGTCAGCAGCATTCCCCCATAAGAGAATACCATATGACATAACACTATGAAAATAACTAAAGTATACTAATCGCGCTGTATCTACATCGGTTAGATTTCTAATTTTTTTAACGGCATATGCTGCAGAACTGAGCCTTTTCGATAACTTATTTATATGTGGAGCCCACTGGAGCTTAGCGTCTAGGGTTATACCTAAAAAGACAGTAGAATCTACAGGGCTCAACTCCTCACCCTTAATGAGCACGGTGGTTTTCACATGTCCAACATTTGGTGTTGTAAATTTAATGCATTTAGTTTTAGTTCCATTTAGTAATAGGTTGTTGGCATTGAACCAGCGTACTATCTCCGAGAGAGCACTGTTCACATTATCAATAACTAATTGTCTACGTTTAAGTTTAAATAATAACGAAGTATCATCCGCAAACAGTACTATCCCGTGGTTATCCCTTACAAGGTAAGGTAAGTCATTCATATATATAAGAAACAAAAATGGGCCGAGAATTGACCCCTGCGGAACCCCCATCCTGACAACAGACCCGGTGGAGACTTTTCCGTTTATTTCGACTCTCTGAATCCTGTTACTCAAGTATGAGGTAATTCCATTCAACGAATCAGTTAAATCTTTATTGTTTTTTTAAATATTATGTTCAAGTAGCAAAATTTGTCAGTGCAATGATTCCAAGATTCCAAGTTAATTATTTTCTTTCTCACGAACTAATCACGTTTTTCGCTAAATGCCTTCAATATTGTTTGCAAACTGCTAAGTAATGACATCGCTAGTGATTAAAACTCCACACTTCCTATTTCATTTTTAACTCCTCGGAGATCTTGAGCCACATGGCATTTATGATATTTTTTTTAATAGGCTGTTCTATGATTTCTTTCAAATTCTGTTCTATGGTAAATGTTCAGTCCTCATTGTCATTAGTCCTTACAAATACTTCTGTCTATGTTTTTAGGCATTTATTTGAGATCATTGTCTGTTTCTTTTTTGCAATTTCTATATCAGCCAACATAAATCTTAGTTGCATACAATATTATTTGCTTCTTACAATGTTTGGACTCTATTCTTTTATTATTTAGGCCTCTTCTGACCGGTCTTTGGGCCTACCATGCTTTTTTTAGTTTTCTATGTCCTTCGGTGACAATATATTTATTTGTATATACTTCTATTATAATAAATCAAATTCCGTTGCAAATGGTTTGACCATTTGGTTGAAATTGACTTACATTTGGTACTTGCCGATGATTGTAATTAAATAGATACGTGTTAATTTATAATTGGATTGAAACCTACTAAAGTACATTTTGTTTTTTGATTAAATTTATCAAAAAATATCTTCACAAACTTCATATATAAATAAATTTGATATAACGAACATAGCAACCGAAACATAAACGTTCTTAGACGTACTGGTTGACTGTTCAGTACCTTTTCAAAGACAACATCAAACATTTTGTTGGATACACCCAAAAAATGAAGTAAGTTTAACAATACTTAAATCACGTGTCCCGAATTTTTTCTAAGAAACATCATGCCGAAACGATTCAACTCAAACAAAGGAGTAAATAATCTGAGCAGGTAAGGTGGGTTGTGGAATCCGAGGCCGAGGGCTTTTTCCCTTCGGGAGGTTAACCCTGAAGGCTCGGACCAAGGTCGACGAGTGTTTGAGACGCCTTTGAGGGCGAGATGACTCGATGACTTTGCCTAACCCCTGCGGTCATATTATTTATATATTCAGTTGTGGCAGCCAATGCACGCGTTATTACTGCAGCTAACCTCCCCGGCCTTACCAATCGACTTCTTTCATTCGCATATCTTATACCTAACATGTTCGCTTATTATGTTCAGTCAGTTTCGTTTTAAAATATTTTTTGTTTTATTCCTGTGTCATTCTTGTGACTTTGTTGCCTTTCTGAAGGACAAAAATAAAATTCAAAGAAGGCGTAATGATTTGAAGGAAAGCTACTAGAACAAAAATCGTTTAGGTGTTTTTCTATAGACTGACAAGGAATTAGAAAATATTAGAGACCGAAGATGCTTGTTGATTTTATAATTATATTTCAATGAAAACTAGGTAGTTGCACCACAACCTCGGTATTAAAATTATAGACCCTTTCACAAAGTAACAAGACGCAGTATAACCGAGCGAAACTTTCAGTTAAGCTTTACTTTCTGTTATGGCCAATGTTATCGACACGTGGTCTTTGTTTAAAATATAGGAAATTACTATAAAATTATGTTCAATGAAACTTAATAATTGCCAAAGACAAATCATTCAGAACATTAACATTTCAACGTAATTCACATCTATTTGTTTGCCGTGTCGAACAGGGCGGCTCAAGGCTCTGCTCGGGGGCAACAACTTCTCCCTACGTGCAATGAACAAAGCTGCAGTCAATGTTTAAGCTTGATAACTCATTGTTCGGTAGGTTAAATATAATGTAGTGACTCCGTCTGCTGTTATTTACACTACAATGTTTCTTTTCTATATTGACGTTACTCATCATACGCCGTTTTTTTCCGAATCATAAAGTCCTTTATTTAAAAACCACAGAAAGTAGATCATTACAATATTAAAATAAAATAAATAAATAAATAAAATAAAATAAATTTATTTCAGACATACTGGGTCCATACATTTACAGTTTAATATTATGAAATATATATAATTCTTAATCAATTTAATTTAATTTATTTAATTTAATTTATTACATTATAACAGCGCACTATCAATCATTGTTTTTTTTTTATATTGTCAATTTAATTAATGTCAATTTAGGTACAGAAATATCATCACATTTTTTTTTTTACAACAATAGAATTAACTTAAGTATTTGCCTCCCTTTGAGGCACCGGCCACGCACACTTGAGTTTGAATCCAGTGCCTCATAAGGGGGCTATCCAGTTTTTGACTGAGCACGCTCAAGATGGTGTTGGCGCTCCAAAATACTTAGTACCAGTTACCTGAAAACTGGGATAGAAAGTTGAAGTGTTGAACACGTGCGCAACAGTATGATAGGTTTCATAATGGGGACGTCACTGATGTAAAAATTAGGAAGTGGTTTATGTTGAACTTATAATCTTACATCCGTCAAAAAGTAGTATTAAGCATATGAACAGGCTAAAGCTTTCACCAATACAATGGAGACTGAACGGAGAAAGGGTCTGTGGTGCGCAGCTGTCCCGCGGGCGCCCGTTGTCGGGCGCTCCGCCCTCGCTGACCCCGCGCCTCCGCTTCGCTCTCCGCGAACGGCGAGAGAAGCGCTCACATTCACATTACAGTCGACTCCCCGAGTCGCGGCATTTGAGAGTCCAGTACAGTCTCGGCAGTCGCCCGTCATTCGTCGAGCGTAGCGTACGTCTGTCACGTCTCCGCGCGAAACTTACCAGCCATGTGGTGAAGTGAAACTGTCAAACGTGATACACTTTCGCATACCGGTGTTATTCGGTTTTAGTGGACTATTGTACTTTTTAATTTAAATTGACTTGTGGTGGTTTGTGATAACGAAGTGGTGCAACAATTTTGGAAAATTGGATTATACGAACGTATAATGGCCTTAGCCAGGTGAGCTATTTTGGTTGTTGGAGTCAACGCGGAACTAGTTTATTTTATCATGTTCATCGAAGGACTTTTCGTCGGTTGGATCGTTACATGAGTTAGAACACTCACGTGTACGATCATCAGTTTACAGACGTGCAAGCGACGTTTTCCTTGTATGATAGTAAGCGTTGACACTGATGAATTTAGTATTGTCAGGTATGCCTTCATGATCTCTAAGTCACAATATTGTGTTGTTTTGATTAAGTACTTATTATCTCTACAATGGGCGAAAGTTGCTTTGCCCCGCACGCGCATTTAACTTTCCTTGTTGTGTAAGCTGAACGCCAACCGACAGGTAGAGGGAGCAACTTAGAAATCCAGTCACTTTTACTACAACCATCATCATTAGTAATAATGAGTTTTTAACCAATTTTCTTTAATATATTGGTAAAAACTCATTAGCAACTACCTCATATTTACAGTTCTAACTTTCATGTCTCTACCAGCCCCTCGAACGTTCAGTTTATGGTGTTTCGATATTTTCTTTTATTCCTTGGCACCCTCATTCGTCACGGTTACCCCAAACGGTTGAACCCCACTGTTGCTTGCTTGACGGTGTGTTTTATTTGGAACGTCGTGTTTTCTTCGTGCAACGTTACGTTAAAACTGATGTTATTATTATTTCTATGCTAACAAAGTATGATTAAGCCCTCACCCACGGTAACATATTTTTGTTTTCTAGATAGTCTTCGTGAGAAGCCGTTGCAGCTCTTTGTTTATTACTGTCACTGAAATAGTATGGGTTATTATGAGTATTTACTGATTTATTTATAAACTCACCTAAATAAGATCTGTTCCAACGATAATATTTAACGATGGATCAGTAAAACAAGTCCTAACGTATGGGTTCGTTTCTTTCCTTTAGCAGGTAGTCAACCAAGCGAGGCCGGAAAGCGCTCACCTCCTGATGTTCCAATACCCTTTTTTTCATTCAATCGTGTTCCTCTTTTTGTGAAAGCAAATGTAACGTTCCAGCTTTTGACGATCATATAATAATTGTACTTGGTATTAGATACTACTTCCTATCTATATTTATACAACTTACAGAGCTATTGACAATACTGTTCCAGTTCTACCAAATTGGATTAACTCAGTTTACAGTTTGTTTATTATAGACAACTACTAAGTAGTTACGTTATTTTGTCATACTAAATCGGCTTAGGTGCCAAATCTTCCCTATTCAGAAAACAAACCGCTAATGTTTTGAAACAATTCAAAACATACAAAAGCACGTGATATTTAGGACCAGTAAATAATTCTAAACGACTATCAACCAAATGTGAGTTTACGAGTACCAAAAGATGGTCGCCATCTTAAGTCTCCCTAAATATCTTTATAAAGTTAGAATCGTATCTTGCTAAGAAAATAAAGATTTGCGGAGAAGCTCCTTCGTGCGGGTCGACGACCTTCCTTCGCGCAGAATGCACGGAAGAGCATACAAGTGTGGGTAGGTGTCTTCGTCTCGACCCTCTTTACTCTTATTTGTAACGAACACCTCGAAGCCCTCGCACCCTATATTATATTTATAGCCATCCTCATCAAATTCCATTTAAATCACATTGACTTATCGCACTGTATAGAAATCCCTTACGGCTTAACATAAAATACTTATGCTCTCACAGTTTATGAGATTACAAATTATGATGTACTAGCAGTCCGTCCCGGTTTTTTTTCAAAATGAAATTTAGCCTATGTTACTCGGGGATAATGTAATGTAGCTTTCCAGAGGTGAAAGAATTTTTGAAATCGGTCCAGTAGTTTCGGAGCCTATTCATTACAAACAAACAAATCTTTCCTCTTTATAATATTAGTATAGATAATAGCATTTAAACTGTCAAATACCAAGCGGTCACCGGTGACCGCAACCTATTGTTCTATAATTGTGTCTGCAAAACCGGTACTCGACGAGTTAAAATCTGGAGATATTTATAGTTTCCGATTATTTCTCAATCTATTTGATACCTTTTTAACAGTTGTATATGTATCCTTTTTGCAATTAGGTGTTGTTGAATGTAAAACTCATTGCTCTCCAATTAAGCATATATTCAATAATTTTAACGCTTTGATGAGTTTTACTGTAATTAGTAAAGCAATGGACTGTGAGCATTACTCTAAAATACACAAATAAAACCTGCCATTTCAGTAATTACAAAATGGTTTCTGAAATTCATTTAAATGTGACTACTTTGACCATCACAAATGTAACATATACACCGAAGTAACCGGTGGACTGACTCAAGTTACGCTTGTCATTGTTATAGTCTAACAATCTAGTATGATTGTTTAAATAAATTGGGCGAGGTTATTTCGCAAGAATGTATCAATTTAGTCCGAGGGCCGGTGAGCGTTTACAAAGCGAAAGATTGCGGCCGAGCCCGCACTCGCTGCTCCTGTTTCGTTGACAGCGGAATGCGATAACTAAGTGGGTTTGCGGCTCTGACGCTGAATTTTGGTTACGATAACGCCAGGTTAAGCAGAAATGTCCGTTACTCGAATAGAAGCGGTGCTGCGCTTAAATAATGAAACGTAAATCGTAAAGAATGTAGTCATTGAAAAGATAAGCTTGTTAGCTCTGGCTTTAATCCAACGTGCGTTAGCGTCTTGTACGTACGCTTCACAAAATGTTTTACGGTATATTGAGTAACTTAAAATCCAGTAAAAAAGAAGGTTATTTACCTGAACGATTTAAATTTATCATTACTATATGAGTTTTACATTTACAATTTCATTGCTGTAACGTAAACGATTGTTAGTTTATTATAATAATACCTACCTACTTCCAAATCGCTTTTGTACTTAGAGTTCTTTTCAATGGACCTTAAAACGTTGAGTCAGAACAAAATCTATGTAAAAGGCAAATTCAGAAGAAATTCGAATGGCAATCTTTTAGTTTTAAAAACAAATTGTTACTGGAGCCACACCTAGTTACATAATGATATCGGTATAAATAGCAAATTTATTGATACAGCTATTACATACGTACGTATTCAAAGTCTTCCGTATTATCGTGATGTGTATTACACAAGGTCAAGGCTACCAAACGTATATACACTGCTGAATCTTATTTGGGAAATCACATTTATTCTTTTCTGTTTTATGCTTTCGTAGAAAATGTACAAAGCGTAATACGATTTCATATTGAACTCATCGATAGAAAGGTTGTCTACGCTTAGCGTACCTTCAACAAAACTATCTAATTCTATGAAATTAAATTACTATAAATTTTAGGGCGGAAATTAGAACCTTATTTATTACGAAGCTTATAAAAGCAATTTGTATAGTAGAATAAACAAACGTTCTTCTTACTAAAAGTCGGATATCAGCGATAGAACAGTTACGAGAGCTTGCAGTTATTAACTGGTAGCATCTGCCCTTCCCTTCCCAGTAAACTATTGTCGTCATAGCACATTTGACATTTTGTATAAAAATAAAGTGACATCCATCTTATCGATAACCCTTATTTGCCTCTAATGCCACCCACGGAAAACGATGAGGCCATATTGGTTGTGGAGGCTAGAGCAAGAGATTCTATTGTTAAATGCGTGTTTCTCTTTTGGAGAGAATGGCTGTAATCTGTTTTGTGGCCATTTCTCAGGTGAAACCTCATAATTTGAATATAGCGTCTTTGTCGATGGAAAGTACGCTGCGTCTTTCTTCGGCACGGTGCGTGGCGCTCCTCTTTGTACGATGATCTCGATAGTTTCACCAACATACGACTTTGAACAGCTCACTGCTCAGATTTCTTTTAATATCGCTCTTGTTATGCTATGTTAGTTATGTGGCATCGTATTATCGAGTCTCGTATATTGGACCTGAGGTTTTATTTATGATAAACTAGAGATCATTATTATAAAATATGTCATTTCTAAATGGAGCAATGGTGTATTTATTAAATAGCTCAGCCAAGCAGTCTATAAACTATGATAATTTATAATGATTCTTATAAACTCTCGCCTTTTAATTTAACGACCTAAAAACATCAGACGATTCTCAGGTGAATTGTGTCGCAACTTTGGCGTAATTCTCGACCGATGTCATTACTCAGCTGAAACTGGCTCATGAAACTATGACAAGACCCACTCATGTAAGATCTAATTTATGTACCTACACCGCTCTACAGTTTTCGAAACCTAATGGTTTCTGAAGTTAAAATAATAAAACAGTGGTCGTTAATTTATATTTTATGCAAATTGCGATTCTAAAAGAACTGACTCTCATCGGAGTACAGTCGAACTTAATCAGGACAATTCTAAAAGTTCAACGTCGGCCTAGTACCAGGTACATTATTTATTTCATCCGTTGCCGATTTGGTTCATAATAGCGTGAAGCGTTAATTTGCCGAGGGAGCAATTCGTAACGGGGACATCGCGCGCACTCCAACTTGGTCGGAGACTCGCACGCGTTGACCCATTTTGTGCGTAAAGCGGTATGGTGCGTAGAGGAATCGATGATATAGCAACCGAATCTCGAGGCCTTCGCCGCTTTACTGATGAGTTTGGATCTGTGTCAGGGTCCTCCCCCGCTCGACGTCCCTACACCTTCTGCGCCTCGACCTCCCTTCGGTAGGCAGCCCCTGCCTCGGTTGACCCGTAAAACTCTAGTGTTTGCGTTATACTTTCCGTGGGCTGTTTAATGATTTGGGGTCACTCGTGTTAGCATTATTCGTACCTACCTGCAAGAATTGTAATACAATTTTACAGGGATTACGTGTTTCACCTCACGTCCATATAATTTTGGTCAACCGATGTCAAGATATTTTTTCAGATGTGACAATTCTGGATTGAAATCTCATCACGGAGAATATAAGTTACCAACAACATAATAAACTGTTCGTCATAAGACAGGGACAATACATATATTATCCTTCCATATCAAGCTGTAACAACGCGAATGTTGCGTTAGTATTGTTTAACTATACATAAATTCGTTTTGAGAAGCTTGAGCTAACAAAACAGAGGTCACTTATTTTGGGGCAATGTATACTTGACCAAGTTTTTGTTATTCATAATTCTTCCATAAAATACATAGAATAATCAGTTCAAAAGACCTTAAATCTGTACGTGTCTGTTGTATTTGCTGTTGCTTTAATTATTATATAATTTATGTAATAGTTCTTGAAATCAATTACTTCGTACTTTAATTGAATGAGAGTATAAGGTTATTGACTAAATATTATGAGGTTGAGAGAGTCATGCTTCAGTAAGTTAATCGTGACTAAATTGAAACGATCTAGTGCGTTGAATGAAACCGAGCTTCGGGTTACCGTTGGATTGGTGATCGACCTTTGCAGCTCCGTCACCTTCGCAGCAGCCGCCAGTGTTGGCATTGTCGCCTCGACGCCAATAGGAAGCAGCGCGGCCGCAGATCGCTATTGGGTTTAAGGCCATTTTCAATGCACCATCTTTTACCTTGTGCCCCTTACTGTGTAGAATGAGTCGCGGAGAACCTAACGGGTAACCGGGGCTCCGGCTCGACGTGCAGGAGAAGGAACGGGGTGGTTTTTAGTCAGTAAGAGTCTGACACTCCCTTCCGCCTCACCCAGGCGGGAGCAGTCATTCGATGATTTTCCCCCCTTAAAAAAAAAAAAAAACTAGAATGACCCGAAATCGACTTCGTCGGTTGTAGAGCGAGACGAAGATCTCCATATATCTTTCTTTATCACCTAATTTTTTTAACAAGAGAATTGTACCCCGTTTTATCATCGAAGACCTCATTTATTTACATGAATGTCTGACAGTCAACTATCAAAAGCGAAACGTGTGCAGATATAGCATTGATTCTGTTAACCAAAGTGCCATGTAAACGATTGCCCTACAAATAAAGTCGTATAATACACACGTAGGCCTTGCCCAATTTTTTTCAAATGCCACTCTTTTCCCATGTAGGTCAAATGCATTACGATGTCAAAATTGACCCGGTTCTTTTTGTGCTTAGAAGAAGGTTTTTTGAAAGTTTTGAAATGAAAACAATGATATAACGTTTGTGAATAAATCAGTTAGAGATTATATTGAAAAACATTAACTTTTTAATGATGTAATTCGTACCTACCTGATCCAATTAGTAGTTTCCAGACATATAGTGATTAACGAATTGTTAAGATGTAGGAAAGTAGAACGGGGGCATCAATTTCAAGGTCGAACGTAGCTGAACAAATTTATTTTGAACGGTCAAATTCAGCGGTAACATCAAAACACCTTGGAGAAATACATCCTGTGCGACACACGGATTGTAGATATTATCGAGGTCATCACACTATTCGAATAGCCCTGATAATTCAAACTGAATTGCTCAGCCTCAATTCGCGGCAGTAACCAGATATTATAGTAGTCACGTCCTCAAATACATTGAAATGTTGAAATTATTGAAAAGAAATCTAGAAAACTTTTTAAAAAGCAACTTTATAAAAATCAAAACATATTCTGGTGAGCGTTCGTCAAGTAAGAATGCCTGGAAAGCAAGGCTCCATTTGTCAACTTAACGAATATAATAATGAATAAATGCATCAATGTAAAGTTAAAGGTTTAAAACCACCCGTAATTGACGGACGATTTATATCGTTTTTGTCTAGTGTTTCTTAATAAACGCACGGTGCGCATACGAAGACTGAAAGTGTACGTCCGCCTGGTTGTGTGCGCGGCCTCAACCGAGTTTTGTCGATGCTTTCTCGAGCGGCGAACCGGGTCGCGTTCTCGATGCCCCGTGCTGAGCTGCTTCGTACCAACTGCTGCCAGAGTCTCGACGAGCTTGACACACGCACACCAACGCACGGCTGAACCATCTACATGCACACCCACATCTAACCGAGATGTATTGTGTCAGGGCTAGTAAATAATTTTAATAAACGCGCCGAGCGAGGAGAGCTCGCAATAAGAATATTTCAACCTACCGTAGATAGTTTGTGCTGAACAGTAAGTACTTGGTAAATTGCAAAAAGGAGGGCACAGCTACATTTGCATATTTAAAGGTTAAAGGTAAAGATAGACTTTACCTGTAGGTGTGGACAGATAACGTGGCCATAAGATGTGGGATAAATGTACTTTTAATACTTGATGTTTTTTTATTCAAATTAGTCATTATAAATTATTGTATTATTCAAGATTATTTAAAATGACCCCGCTTGTGTAATAGCTTGTGTTTGCTAAACAAAGCACAAGGTTTAATGTTGTTCCGGCTCTGCGTATCATGTCGATGTGCTTATACCTTCGGCCTCGTCCTCTCCTTGCCGATACTAATCCTTCTGGACTCAATGTGATTCTTTCATTGTAACTTATTTCAGTGAGCGCTGTTGTCAAGGCGGTAGTTGCTATAACATATTGCAGCGACGAGGCGATATTACTTCCCCTGTACATTTAAATAACAACTATAGAATTAAATCTGTCTGATTCCTAAATGACCATCAAAATTGTTAGATAAAATTAAAGGCAATCGACAGTGACGACCCTCGTCAGTGTAGGAAGTAGGGTCATGCAATTTATATTAGGCTGAAGTCAAGGTCTCACCAATCATTTTGGCCATCTAGTAATTCATAGGACAATAAAAGTTGAGGCCGAATCATTTCAGCCTTCTTTGTCATTTTGTAATGAGTAGAAAGGACTTTGCAAGTTTCCTGATGAAATCATTGGCGACAAGCATTATAATAAATAGGCACATCGCATTTATAACAATTTTCTAATCTTTATTATCTATTTGCGATTGCATATTCATGGCAAAACAATGTAGAACTCGTAGGGCCGAGGTGGCACAGTTTCTTGTTTGAGTTATAAATCAATCTGTCCTAGTTAGATTAGCGTCTGCATGTGCTACACCGTCATCGATGTCTTCGCTTTCCAAAGGAGCTGTTGCCAAATACTGATGGTGTATGGTGGCTGGCGCATCCAAATAGGTGCGTGGCGGGATGAGCTCCGGCGCGATCTCATGGCGGAATGGCAGCAACGACTGTCGCAACCGAGGGCTGGGCTCGCTGCCATCGCAGCGGTAAGTCCCCTCTTTGAGGAGTGGCTTGAGAGACGCTACGGCGTCCTCACCTACCGCCTGACGCAGGTGCTCACCGGACATGGAAGTTTCGGGAGGTACCTGTGTCTGATGGGGCGGGAGGAAACGCCCGGGTGTCATCACTGCGAGGACCGCCCTGAGGACACGGTGGAACACACGGTGGGAGAATGCCCTTCGTGGGCTGAGCACCGCCGTGTCCTCAGGGAAGTGATCGGCGATGGCGACCTCTCGCGTCCGGGCCTAGTGCAGGCCATGATGCGGAGCGAGGGGGACTGGGATGCCGTCTCCTCCTTTTGCGAAGCAGTCATGCTAGCTAAGGAGGAGGCGGGACGCGTGAGGCAGCGAAGCGCTGCCTCCTCGCAACCCAGCCATCGCGAAGGACACACCGGGCGTCGGGGATCGCGAGACGATCTCCGGCCACCGTAAGCGCGGGCCTGCGGACGGCGAGCATGGGTGGCTCCCCGTCCGACCAGAAACAGACCCGAGCGTACGGCGCGTCGCGTTCCGCGCGCGCCTCAAAGAGCCATCAGACCACCACAGATGGGGCCCAATACGGCCGATGCCGATTCGGAGTCGCGGAGAACCTAACGGGTAACCGGGGCTCCGGCTCGACGTGCAGGAGAAGGAACGGGGTGGTTTTTAGTCAGTAAGAGTCTGACACTCCCTCCCGCCTCACCCAGGCGGGAGAAGTCATTCGATGATTTTCC
This sequence comes from Spodoptera picta, assembly GCA_038387885.1. Lineage (NCBI taxonomy): Eukaryota > Metazoa > Arthropoda > Insecta > Lepidoptera > Noctuidae > Spodoptera > Spodoptera picta. The sequence continues at coordinate 1,478,683 of JAZHFQ010000778.1, forward strand.
CCCCTTAAAAAAAAAAAAAAAAAAAATGGTGGCTGGCACATGGCGGTGCATGTTGCGTGGACCGTGTATCAGTTTCATTCCATTTCCCATTCGCCCACCTTTGCGTGCGCTCTTACATAACCGGCTTCGCAAACTCCTGCTCACGTCACTCTTTGTATTTAAAACGTGTTAAGTGTCGTTGTAATCATTTCAAAATGATTTCCCCAAGATGTTGGTAACTTTCACGCTGTATTTGGAACTGTTAATAGGTCGATTGTGATTATTTGAACGCTTTTTGATGAAAGATTTTTGATTGTGATTATTTGTTTTTGATGGATTTCTGTGCTTTCAGAATAACTATCTTAAATATGTTTGTACGATTTTATTACAGCTATCAGTTGTTGAATATTAATTTGAATAATTAGCCCAACTATAAATAAGTAAATGGATTTACAACGTAACGGTAGCAAGAAAAATCACTTCAGTGTTCACATGCGAGGCATTCTGTTTGATTCAGAATTGGCCGTTCGTCCTCGGCCTCGCTCTACCGCTTCCGCCTTACAGCTTATCCTCGCGTTGTGCCCATGATAATCTTTTGTAGTGTGAGCCTTGATCCTAGGTCTCTTCCTAAGTAACCTCACTCGTCTATTTAATACTATAACAATATTGTCATTTCCTTTCTAGGTATAATCAGCAAACCGCGCGCTCCTCTTCGTTGAAGTACGTAATATTTTTAATTCTTTTATATTTTATTTACCTTTAACAACTTTTTGGGTTCTTCTACATTTTATTTAACATGTTGCTAATGGAACTTAATTTTATTTTGGTATTCAATCTTGGTTACATAAAGGGTTATGTAATAATCTTGTTAAATTTTCTGAAACGTGATTGAAGAAGTCATAGAGACGATAAAGTAACTGGAAATATGTTTAGAAAAAGATAATAAAGTAACGTTTTTCATCATTTGCAATATCCATTAGAACAGTTTCAATAATAACGTTGGTTTTATTGTGCCACGTGCAAACAGGTAGGCGTGAGTGTGTCTACGTCACAGCCCAGCCTATGAAGGTCATGACGTAACGACGTAGTCTCACCATTATTCAGTTTGTCGATCCATCGCTCGATTCTTCACGAGGCCAAACGTTCTATTACTCGACAGCAGAGGTTATGCGCGCTTTTATAATTCTGTCTCGTTTCCTTAACTTCAAGACCGTTGGCGGGCGGCAGTGGCTCCCGACATTAAAGCCTAATAGCACTCTGATTTACAACCAGGAAATGTACAGTCACTTCGTAGCAACGCGACACGAGTGATCAAACCAATAATTCTGCAAATACATCTTTGTTATGTCATGCCATAATATTTTAGTGTGAATGAAGTTAACACATAAAGTTAAATATTCCGTAGCGGATAACTTTCGTAATATTTGTGTTTAAGAAGCGCTCGCTGATATCGCTCTGGAACTTCGCCAAGTCTTGCCGACGCAGCGCTCTGGAGAAGGTCTGGAATCTTATATAAATACAAGAGATTTAAAGTAAATTGTACTTCTGATATTCTTCTGCGATGACCTTTACGAAATGGTCTTCAGCTTTTTGCGGATGCTATGGACCTAATGTGGCTGGTAAATTATTCATAACAACCTGTTGATACTTAATACATCATAATTAATTCTAACGATACTGTATATTGTTGTTACATAAATTATATTATCATTGTTATTATCATGACTGCACGGTTGGTGCGGTGGCTGGGAAACCGGCTGCCGTGCAACGTGTCGCGGGTTCGATTCCCGCACGGAACAACACTTTGTGTTTTCCAAAAATTGTTGTTTCGGGTCTGGGTGTCATGTATATGTGAACTTGTATGTTTGTAAACGCACCCACGACACAGGAGATAATCCTAGTGTGGGGCAACGTTAAAAAAAAAAAAATTGTTTGAGGTCTGCCTCGTTGGCCGAGTGGTCGCAAGTGCGACTGCCGAGCAAGGGGCCTCGGGTTCGATTCCCGGGTCGTGCAAAGTATTACTAGGTTTTAAAATAAAAAGTCTGGAATTGTGCCCGGTATATGGCAATAGGCTCACCCCCTATTACATGGGACTCATAACATAAACAGTAAAAAGTGGGTGTTACATTGGACAGTGGCATAATGTGCACCTCTGCCTACCCCTTCGGGGATAAAAGGCGTGATGTTATGTATGTATGTATGTTGGAGGTATTTTATGGATTCAGGTATGAAGCCTTCATAGAATCCTTAGGTTGGAATTTGCCTAACTTTAGTTTTAGTTTTTTTTTTTCGGGGAGTAAGAACTCTTTTGCTTCCTTCGGTTCTAATACTATTCAATGTTTTCACAGTTTCCTTCGTAATCCAAGTGAGCTCATGTTCTATAATTATTTTACGGAAATCGTTGATGTAGATTACTAACTTATCCGATAAAAATTGAAATAGGATGTCGCCTATTCTGAAAGAATTGCTATTGGTGACTTTCATTGATTAATTTTATCTTTCAATGTCACAACGATAAAGCTTCGTTCAAACAACCGCGATACCGTCTCTTGGTACAATATCGCTATTTGTCTTCTAATATAGCTGAGCAAATTTTACTTGCGCAGTTTTGTTGGCCAAATTACAATATATCATACAGTCATTGGTTTACCTTGCAATAGTGTTGTGTACATGCACTTATCATTACACAATTAGCACCTTAGACTTTATAATCTATTACTAACCAATTTTAGTTTTGTATTTCTGTTAAAATCTATCTGGATTTTGCAATATTTTTTAAAGATTTGGTTTGTGTCACCGTTGCAATTGTTGCCTCCATTATTTGCTTTACCGTCATTAATTTATTATGTCATTGTCTAATGTAAAATGAAAGGCATTCTTAGTACTCGATCCATCGTTTTTAAAATCAAAGGTTCTCTTAATGTATGTTATAGATTGTGTGTCGTTGTATGTAAGTAGTTGATTGAGGAAGGCTTAAGGCTTAACATTTTATGCTATCGCAATTACAACTACTTTATAGCATTTATACTCGGCATGTATTGAATAAATACTCGTAATCTATCGCTTACATTTTTTAACGATAATGGTTTAATTATGTATTATGATGTACCATAGTCATTGTCGATATTAATGATTAGCCATCGTATTCGTTTTCCTGTTTTTGTTAGATCTTTGATGTGTTATGTGTTATGTCTTCCTTATTAGTATCTCTAAAATTAGCGTTTGGCCCTGAAAAGCAAATAAATGACAGATATGTAAAACTGTAGTTGTTTATGATAGCAACTGTTTTTATAGAACTTGTAACACATTTTTGGTGACGTGCGGAGATTACTGGAGCGACATGACGTAGCCTCATAGAAGTGCGTAGCTCTCGGATTTCTCTCGTGCCTAAATTGACATGTATTGCAAATGATACGTGATTATCGAGCTCTACTAACGGCATATTCCTTAATTGTCTTGTTGCCACACGTACGGCCATCAGCTATTGAGATGACGTAGCGTCGGAGCACGGTCACCTTGCGCGTCCTCGCACATCGCGGACAAATAAAGGTGGTGAGCATTTAGTTCCGCGTTCGCATTCTCGCTCCAACTGCGAAATATTACAATTATGTAACAGCGCTTTACATTATCACCAACAATAATTACAATATTCATCACCTTTCCTTTGTCATACAATTCTCAACCTAATGACCGTATTAGTTTATCACATAGTTGACTAGCATGTTTGTTGTTTTTATCATCACAAAGACGTGTTAATGTTATTGTCGCCGAGTTTACAAAATTGGTTCTTAAACGCCTCTACAATATTATACATTTCATTATGAGTGCAGTCAACAAAGGCGAATAATAACAAATAATGTGAAGCGCGACCGGGAACTACGGCTAACGTTCAACTGCCAGCTGTTTTAACAGTGACACTTACTGCTAAGGATATAAGAGTCATTTTTGCGATGTACTATTAAACTTGTTTGTAGTGTCTTTTCAACCCCTCTGACTATTGATGCTGTGAGGTATAGCTATCCCTTTTCCACTCCATCTTCCCTTTCTACCCCACGGCGCGGCGGAGATAACCGGACGAAATTGAAGTAATATTTTATGGACTTACACTTTGTAGAACATGCACTTCCACAACTCATTTTTGTATCGTCGCTTGAAGAGGTTTCACTGTTTACTTTCCCATATTGCGTATAACGTTACACAAGGCCTGCTTGCAAAATCGCTTTGGGGTTGCCTGCGACATATTGAACACTTTTTCTTTAACTTTTAAACAATGGTTCCAGTTGTTAAAGAACATACATGATTTCGAGGTCTCTTTATAAACTTAGTTCACTGACAATGGTTCAGTGAAAGTCGCGAACATTTCGATTGTCGGTACATTTAAAAGGTTACATGGTTTCGGTCGCAGTAAACTAATTACGTGTCAATAAAATGTTGTTATTTGACTCTGAAGTCGATGTCGCTGTTTTATTGTTATATATACAACGTTTGAGACGATGACGGCGGCCGCAACCTTGAATATATCATGTGTTTGATTATTATATACGTCACTCGTTGTATTTCAGCCGATTCATTAGCACAAATTCCAAAAATATTGTACACAACAATCTCTTTAGTACATTCCTCCAAAAAATATATTGAATAATTTTGGCTACTTTCCATTTGTCTATACACTGAATGTACTCAAGTTTGATGGTTTTTTATGGAGAACGTCTCAGATATAGATAAAACCAGCGGTTAACCTGATTCGAAAGACCTTCAATCACAGTCAATATTTTATTTCTCATAAAACCTTGCTCGATTTTCACTTAACACATTTGTCCTATGTAAAGAGGTCGAGTATTAGAAACAAATATGTATTTCTTAGTTATGTTTACTATGGCTTACAATATCGTTCATAACTAACGCAAATACATAAGTCTAGGCAAATACGCCGCATATTTATGTAGCCAATAATATAGACATCAACAATTACTTTACACAATATATCATGTAGTCGTAAAGAATAATAGTAACGAGTTTATCTACCATCGTTCGTCGGTTAGTTTACGAGCGTATTCACCGCAGACGGCTTTGAGCAGCCTGACCGCAACTTCGTCAGAATCTAGAACGAGCTCGGAATTATGTTTTGCTTTTAATTTCATACACTGCTTGTAGCAAGACCCTACTACCAAAGCCGTGCAAAGAGCTCGCTCCGTTCCTTTTCCACCCTACCTCCTGGACGGGAAAATCGATACCATTTTCATCGTAGTCTACTGCAACTTGCAATTGAATCTCTTTTCCTTCTCTGTATCATAACGACATATTTAAACTTATATGTAAATGTTTGTTCGAACAAACAACACGTTTCCTTTGTCAGTAATTACTCAACATAGATTGCTCACCCTACCGCTTCCACCGAAATTAGGTTTTGTTATTTGGAACACTAGATGTTTGTAGTAACGCCTAAGTAACCTCGACATCTGTACTTGTTGCGTCACCACCGGACATGATACAATACCTCTATTATTAAAATGTCACAGCACAGAGAATCGTTTACTCGCTTTGTCTACAAGACGAGACGACCTCGTATCCACTTAAACCGTCTTCAAGACGACGCAGACCAGTCTTCTATAGGAAAACTGGCACGAAATCAATAGTATGGAATGTATTAACGCCCCCTTTCTGGCTCTTATTGTGCATAGTTACATCTAAAAATTGTTTAAGAATTAATATTATGTCAATGTTTACTTTAGATGCAGACTAGAGTAAAGCAATATCAACAGGTATTTTTCCTGTAGACCTAATACGGTTCTAAACTATTCCATGTATGAATATTGCAAACCGTTTCCCATTGTTATTGTCGCATTGTTTTGCCCAACAAAAGTGTGTGCAAAGTTATAACGATGCAGATATCGTAGGACTATTGCTCGCTGTAAACAAACCGTCCTTCAGATCCCAGTCGAGGACCCTATAATGTCGGGTCGTCCTCAGGGCGTCTGAGTCACAACACGCAGTCATCGTTAAGAGGGCATTGCTCACTTGGTTACTCCCCCCTTGGCACGCCCGCTGCATCAGCGAACCACCGTTTGTAAAATAAAACCAGTCACATGCGTATCAGAACATTCATTGTTCTATCGTCCTTATTCTGATTCCATTGTCTCGACAAGCGTCCGCCATTATTATTATTGATTGCAAATTTATGGCTATACAGCCTTATTGTGAACCTTTCAGGGCTTAACAGATATAGGACATGTACGACTAATTGTAAATAACAATGTAATGGGCACGGAAAACCACAACGTTTATTTAAGCTAAAAGCTAAATATATGTTATAATAATAACTTAGCCTTAATTCTATGCTAACATATTCACGCTGAATATTATTTTACACGCGTATAAATCAGGAATAATAAAGGAAATTAATTGCGTATGAAAATGTTAGCGCTGTAACTACACCATGATTGTATTGCAATATTTCTTTGTTATGCTAATATAGAGCTTTCATATGACCGTACTCTATTTGTAATACGTGAATGATTAAATAGATACGCATCCGTGATTATCTGTTGATGGAAATTCAGAGGCTGTGACACGACAGAAATTGATGTTTCGTTGTGTCGGACGTCGCTGCTAAGGTACCAATAACTCAATCAGCTAAAAACGACGGAGTCCCCATTCCCTGTTTTTATGGCACCTACTTACGGCTTGAGATTTACCAACCGATCCCGATAATGTAGTGAAACGACGTCGAGAGAACTTAAATATAGAAGAGGATGCAAGCTGGTCGGGTGACATCTATAATAAGACCACGGGAGACCGATGATACGTACTACGTAGATTGCTCAACATTTCACGGGTTGTTGACTTCTTCATTTTAATATAAAATGTCTTTAATTCAGTCAACCATAGAATTTTTACTAATAAAATTAAATTAGATTGTTTCATTGACATTAAAAATCTCCAAAAATTACATTACATTTGAGGGTCATTTAACAAATGGATATTGCTATTTAATTTTAAATGATGACTTCAAAAGAATCAAAATTTAGTAAAGAATTATTATAAAGCTGGATGGTAAATTTAGTAAATAATCTCCAGAAACTTTAGAACTCCATAATTTTACTTTGATGATGATTTTAATTAGATTCTATAAAAACTACGTTCAGTAAATCAGTAAATTAGATGAAAGGCTCTTAGATACTCAAATGACGCTATTTAAATAATAAATCTGTCTTGACAAAAAGCGCTATCATTTACGATACAATAGTTTCTTGTGTCGTTAGCCTGGTGGTCCCACCGGTGGGTGGTCTACCGCAAGGGCCATCCGGCCCCACCGCAACCTTTCCATCAATATCCTACGAATCAAGTGAAATCCTTCTCATCTTACACTAAATGCGTCATATGGGCGCCGCAGATTATGGCAAGTTTTAAATGTAGGCCAAAAGCAATAGATGAGTTGATATGATGATTCACCTATTGTTAATCGTCATAGGAGCGGTTTACTGAAGCTGAATGTAGGTCGGTCGGGCCGCTCCATTTGCTACAGTGGCAAATTGTTGATCGACCTCGCAGTGATCGTTGCGCGTACGATATCTTATCTACAGCCCAACAGAATGAAAAACTTATCCACCTATTAAAAGTTGACGTGAAACAAATATTTAATCTAACATGTGTAATGTTCTGCTGAAATGTTTGACTTCTGATTTCAATTAGTAAATCGTTGTTGATTTCATCATGACACATTTTTATTATGAGTTTTGCAATGTTTCTATGTAGGTGAATTTGTAGGAATTTGTAACGAGGGAAACTTTGGAGTGAAATACCTAATTTAAAAGGTATTAAAAATATTTGACTTCAACATCACATCAGTTGTGAAGAGTCGGCTCTCGGCAGTCGCAGTTTCTGGGTCGTGTCGATTAATTCACTTAGCCTACTTTTATTTAGTGCTGTGACACTTTTTTATGTTTGACATACTTCATTTGATTGCTCGAATGCAGACCAGAACTGTCCATTTTGTTCCAGCTATTCCTATGTAGGTCCAGCTATTACCCTGCTTTTTTATTCGTTTTAAATTCTGTTTATTTATATTTTAGTCATCATGATTTAATAGCATGCGATGTTTTGGAGCAGTGTTTGTATTAATTAAATGATAACAATCTGTTTGGGTAGGTTAATGTTTCACAATGGAATGACCATGTCGCTTGTCAGGAATCTAGGATATTCTCTCATCACTGTCATGACATTGTTTGTCGTAATAAACCACGTTATTGTAAACTTTAGTTTAATAGAGACTGTAAAATGTGTAGGTGTACGCTCAGAGGAGATTAGTAATAAAAAGTAATTCATTGGCTCTTTGTTGCTAATTAACTTTGTTTACACTTTTGTCTTCGTTTCAATTGAAATCGGATGTAAATCAAATGTTATTTTTAATAATAAACCGAATCCCGAGACTTAGTTTGTTTATTGTTCTGCTTGTGCAGAAAAGAATGATAAACAATGCCATTATAAAAATCGTCAAAAATTATTCAGAACTTAATGTTGAAATTGGGCGCTCGAAATAAAATGCTCCCGAAATACAGCTGACAAAATAAGTATCCAGTTAACTCGCGTGATACGATTATACGTTCACAAAAAGCGACCGCACGCGGACTGTGAACGGATGCAGTGCGGTGATGAAACTGACACAGATTCTAACGCGTATTTGGTAATCGAAATACAGTTCGTGAAAGTCTCGCAGGACGGTCAAATCTCGCACATTGTAAGTGTCCCACTTCGACATACTCTCGACATTTTGACGGCACCGAAACCCAAAAGTCGAAAGATACTAACGTGTAACTCTTCTTTCGCCGGGTCGTCATTGTTCAGCAACCGTCCTCGGTGCGCACGTACCGGTACATACATTTATAAAGTGTATAATGTATTGTGTTCGCGTCCCAGATTTGGGAAGCGAAACTACGATCGTTGATTGGCGTATTACGACGTTGCTACATTTTCGCCTTGCATTCAATTCTATGAGAATTTGCAGGTATTACTTATCGGCCACTAGGTCACTCGTTAGCGTATTGTATTTGTTACATTTGGCCGTCTACGCAATGTACCTAAAACATTTAAGCTTTTTATCCGTGTTAGAAATTACTGGGACACCTTAGGTAACCCATTTTATTGTTGCTCTATCTCACGATACATTGGAAATTGTGTTAGGTTCCAACGTTTTGCAAGAGATAATGTAGCAACGTATGTTTATCTTATTTGTTGGAAACTAGCACATTATAAGATTTCTGACTTAGACGGTGACATAGAATGCTCAATCAATACGCCAAGGTGTCCTGTTACTTAAGTTTTATTGAGCGGTAATATGTACATAACAATTACCGTCATGTGTGTATTGAATACCTATTAGTCTGTGTTGTATCTGAGAAACAAGCTAGTCAAATGTTAACTCATTTTCCGAATAAATCCTAAATGCCAAACTACAAGTTGGTGACATCATTAAAGTTGTCCTGTTTGACTTACTCGTTTCGTTTTTATTATTTTGCTTATTATATTGCATCATCGATCGATGAATTCCTTATTATTATAACAAGTATATTAACTGTTATGATCGCTGCTGACATAGAGATAAATGGGAACATGTTTTTGTGTTATCATCAAGCATTTAGATTTTAGGACTAAATAAACTCACTTATCGCCTTCTTTAAGTATAGATTTGTTCATTAATATGTATTTTACTGGGTACATTATTGTATAGAGGTAGATCGACGATTTAAAATAAACGTGTTACGCCATGAAATCAATTTCCTGGTGTCTTTAAATACTCATTATTGACTTGTCCTTCTCAATTAATTCTTCATTAAGAAGCATGTCTCATTATTTGTTTCATTTCTGATCTTTACGTCTTGACTTTTGCCATTATTATAATAAGGCTATAACTGTCGTCTTCATTATGACTGTTATTTAATGAACTGTGTCAATTAGGCCAGTTCTCATTGAGCCACTTCCTCTCAGAATATTAACATGAGCACTCGAATTCGTTTGTTTCTGTAAGTAATTGAAGCTATTGTATTCAAGAGTTTCATTTGCATGGGAAAACTTGGTAGGATTGTTACTCGTGTAGCGTCTCGTCTCCTCTCCACCGTCTTCAATGAATCGATTTTCACCTTCGTATTTATGACCTGGCATATCTTTGGCGCATTCATTGAGTCTGCTGTCTGAAAACTTAAAGCTAATTTATAAAAACAAGTTTAATGCAGATACATGCCTTTCAGCTGAAACTTATGTATTCGCCCATTGTAGAAAACAATAAATTATCTGCTTTGTTTTGTATATCAGAAATACTAACTACTTTTAATTGACTTCAAAACTATTTGTGTGTTGATTCTCAGTTTTGATATTCTTTCAGATCAGTTTGTGGGTTTTCCTTGGGTTTCCCAAGCATGTTCATAGTGGGTTCAATATTTGGTGCAAGTAGATTTATAGATGGTTATGCATTGTTGCAGGCTCGGGTCAGGCAGCGAGTGCGGCGGTGGAGGCGCGGGCGGCGGCGCGGCCGCTCCGCAATCGGCGCGCGTCTCCTCGAACGGCGCCGGCGGGATGGCGGTGAGCCGCGTGCCCAGCCCGCTGCACGACGGCAACACGCCCGTCGCGGAAAACTGGTGCTTCACACAGGTAATGTATGGTATCCATCTAAACTTGTAACCCAAACCGTTACGCCACGCGATTGTAGCTTGCTGCTTGCTGCGCGCCGGAGTACCCTGTGTTGTTACATTGTACAAATCTTCCATACGATCTGTAAAGCATTATTGTAGGTACTATATTGTATGGTTCATAAATTTTCATTCAAGTCTCATAAAGTATTAACTTATTCCAATGAAAAACAAAAGCTCCAGACAAACAAAGCTTGAAGGTTGACATGAATGGCAAGGGCATTCCATGGCCGACTGAAAATATAACTGAAATCGGAAAATGGGCCCAGAAACAGAAGGTTTTAGTCACGCAACTCAGAAAAACCTTATAAAAGTAACGAATTTATCAAATATACGTCAGAAACTCATACATGGGTTTGTACGTAGTATTAATACAAGTCATATGTTGATGTGGTGCGAATGGCGATAATAATTGTTTACCAAGGCCGTTATCGGTGAACTTGAAATATGTTGCGCGCATATGCATATTGTGTTAACGTATACATACATATTTAAAGCTACTAGGAAGAGCGGTGCACGTGTCCGCTGTTCAAACTACAGAGGTGACTCGTGCGTCACGTTGTGTAGCTATACATATAACGGTATGCGTCGGTCTCGCGGCATGTCACCGATTTAGTGATATTAAAAAGCCAATTTCAAAAACGTTGCTCGGATAAACGCAGACGTGATAACTGAGCAATGCCAAGCCAAACATTTGACGTCATATTCTCACATGTTACATAATAGTCGTTTGTTCTCCCAGACGTCAATAAAACATATTAGCAACAGTATGCTGCGTACTGATAACATAGTTGGCCATCCGATGAGGTGCTTTATTCGGCTCGAGTAGTTAACTAGGTATCACTATGAAAATGCTATTTTCCCGGCCGATGGCCATCGCTAAAGTAATTGGAACGACCGTTGTGCGACATAGACTCGCCGATCTGGTATTACCTTTTTGATACTTTTTGTCCAAAAATCTATTTAGTCTACAGTAACGGTGATTTTTTGCTTGTTTTGTGAGCATCCGCTGCCGCACGTACATTTATTAAGATCTGTCTCAAGTTTTAATCTTTAGGAATCTGTTGTGATGTGTTCGTGGTCGTACCGTTATTTAACGGAGTTTACATTAAAATAAATGTTCGCAGCGTAAACGTAATGGTATACGTGTATTGTAGTGTAGTGATTGTTGTACAATGTACAGGAGACTGCGTGCTTCCGTGCAGGACGCTACGGTGCAGTGTAGTCTGTAGTCTCAGTTGGACACGTGTTCTCTGTTGGCGCTTCTGCTACGCTGCTACACGTGCCGCTCGTCGATAATCACGTTCTTCATTAGTACTCGGAAACGCGTCAACAATAAACCTCGCATGTTATCGCTACAATTAGAGCTCTCTTTGAACTAAGGACCTGAGCCATACACAAACGACGGTACTATGAAACCATTACGTATTGTAAATCACTTTACTTCGAAATGGCTATTAAAATTACTGCCATTTACTTACATTTATCAACAAACTAAGCCTTTGCAACTACACATTCATATTCTGTACATTGCAAATGCGTATTGTTGTTGAATTATTATTTTACCTTAGATGCGCCACGCTCTTGATTTGTCAAGATGGTTTGAAATGATTAGGCCCACGTATTTTCCTCCACATTGTTATTTAAAACAAGTTTCTTTAAAAGAGTGCTGGTTTTATATGAAGAGCACACATATAAGGCTTTTATGTTGCGGTGGAATCTGTAAACGGATGTTATCTATATGTCCGCGAATGCGCGGAGACCGGGGATGATGCGGGCGGCCTTGGCTCGGGTCGGCGACCGGGCGAAGACCCCAGCAGCACCGCAAGCCAAGCAACGGTCGAGGGCAACGACCAGCGGCGGCCAGGTTGCGCCCGCGACTTGCTACGCCTATCATCCTGACCGACGCCGTGGCCCAAGTGTCCACCCGCCGAAGCTCAGGGCCCCCGACAATGTGCCGATCACGTTCACCTAACTCGCACCATGCTAATTATATTGTTACGAATGAATTATATACCGTCAGACGTATTCAAATCGAGCTGCCATAACCGTATTCAATAGCTACACCAAATGTGACTGTGGCCATTGAAATTACCTGAAACCAAGATCAAAGACTGTCGAACCCGATAATATAAACTGTTTAAAATATACAACAAACGACATCGTAACCTTGGAGCATGAATGAAATAATGAGTGTTGCCCATTTTGTTCATGAAACTTTATTTGCCATAAATAAGTCGTTAACACGTTAAACGCCACGGCAGTCACCGGTGACCGACGTTAGCGGAGCATTTGCCTTCAACAGTCTTTTATTGGCAGCCAAAGCCTTAAACTGGTTGTTTGTTTTTCATGGTGACTGTCGGTGAGGCAATTAAGGACAATCCACGAGCACTAAGCTCAGTAGTTAGAGCCCCGTCCTGTCGAAGATTTATCGCTAGCCACCCGGGGACACCTTCTGAGACTATCCGCTTCCCTCGCTGATTTATGACTTTCAATTATTTATAAAGCATTGTACTTGCATCATTCTGCCTGATGACTATCTCCACCCATTACAAGTTTGTGTCTAAGCTTTTGCGTAGTTCTACAAGCATACATAAGCATTTTATTCGTCTTTCATAACTACCTACTTATGTAACATAATAAATAAATGACGTTTAAGTTAAAGTTAATTTTCCTTTGTTTCAGGTCAAAGTGGTTAAGTTCAGTTACATGTGGACAATAAACAATTTTAGTTTCTGTAGAGAAGAAATGGGTGAAGTGTTAAAATCATCGACTTTTTCAGCAGGTGCTAGTGACAAGTTAAAGTGGTGTCTTCGTGTTAACCCTAAAGGACTCGATGAAGAGAGCAAAGACTATTTATCTTTATACTTATTATTAGTGTCGTGTAATAAATCAGAAGTGCGTGCAAAGTTTAAGTTCTCAATATTAAATGCAAAACGGGAAGAAACGAAGGCGATGGAGTCACAGCGTGCTTACAGATTTGTTCAAGGAAAAGATTGGGGGTTCAAAAAATTTATCAGAAGGTGAGTCACACAATGTACTACTACCTATTCATAGTATTCCAACTGTTACACCGTCATCTGCTCAACAAAGTAATACGCAGTATTAGTCACAATTTTGATAAAAGTGATTTTATCGTACATATTGCTTTCAGGTTCATTCCCCCGAAATAATTTCATAATATCACTTTTTGACGACGAAAAATCACAGGATTGTGTAGGTTTTTGTAGCTTTACGCGTCGTAACAGTTAGGTTGGGGCGGACCCCATAGCCGAGCACATAATTTTATTCCCTGCTGCTGAAAATATGGGTTTCTCGCGAGGGCTGGAAGAACCATAATAAGTAGAGCTTTAGCAACACACGTGCGATCCGCACTGAGGGCTATAATGATAGGACGGTGTATTATCGAGGGGTCTTGTGATATTGGTTTTGATGTAAATCAACCCCTTTGGAAGTCACGCGTTCAATATATCCGGTATACAGACGAAGCTAGTCAGGGTTATATTACAATCGTTTTTTCCAAGTATCCTTATGTGGTTAAAAAATCTAGTCTACGAAGCCCCAAAAACTAAAGATCCTTGATAAATTAAGCACAGTCTATACTATCCTATTAGCAGTATTTTTACCTGGCATACATTCTTGGAAATAAGCCTAGATTGATACAATTGGTTCGGAAACCCTTTTTAGGTCAAGGTGTGGACGATGTTCATTAATCTAATTCTAACAATTTTATAACTACCTGTTGCCCGCTGGGCCGTCCGTGTCCATGAGCCTTTTTATTAATAGTTTTACTTAACTAATTCCGTATTTAACTTTTTGCGTTTCATTCTTTTCTACTAAGCGTTTATAGCAACAGTTATTGTGTATAATGGGATACTATGAAGGTTATTTTTCACCACACACTATGCGTACAGCTGTCGTATAAGGAAAACCTGGACCCTATTTCTCAAACAAGATTTCTATGCTTCACTAGAACTACGGACAAAAAACGCCATAGTTGTATTCACGATTTAGTCAACAAACAGTAAATTCCTTTGATATAAATATCAGCCAGTAATACGTTTACAATAGCAAACTTTTCCCCTAATACCCGAATACTTGGGTTCGTATCCAAAAGGGAGCGGGCGCCACTAACGACCGCCTTCGGGCCAAATCTACCATTGCATTGCGCCTCATTGCGGTGATGCGAATACCACAAGGTTTACTCCAACTTCACTGAGTGCTAACAGTTTTACGACACCGTAAAAATGAGAACAAGAACATTTGCTTATACCTATAAATCAGTTACCTTCAAGTTTATTCTTTGCTACATTTAGGTACTCACGAATTTTTATAACCGATAGGAGATGTTTAGATGGGCTCTTTCTCCCGCATAGCTGTCGATGACGGTGCTGCTAGAAA
This sequence comes from Spodoptera picta, assembly GCA_038387885.1. Lineage (NCBI taxonomy): Eukaryota > Metazoa > Arthropoda > Insecta > Lepidoptera > Noctuidae > Spodoptera > Spodoptera picta. The sequence continues at coordinate 1,493,745 of JAZHFQ010000778.1, forward strand.
GTTTTGGATCAAAACAAATGCTCGCAGCTCGCAGTGTATTTGATTTTCCTTGCAATTAATCCACTTGTATAAATTACTATGCATGGTAATAATATTCATCAAGTGTAGCGCTCTGCGTGTTCCCGGGAACTCCAAAGTAGAACAACTAATCGTAACTGCAGGAAATTCCTATGATACTGATGCTACAAAGAATGTAATCTAATATAACATTTCTGCAATTTCCAGAGACTTCCTATTAGACGAAGCGAACGGGCTGCTGCCAGAAGATAAGTTGACGATATTCTGCGAAGTATCGGTAGTGGCGGACAGTATCAACATTAGCGGGCAGAGCAACGTGGTCCAGTTCAAAGTACCAGAATGTCGACTCTCCGACGACTTAGGGGCTCTCTTCGACAATGAAAGGTTCTCTGACGTCACATTGGCAGTTGGCGGCAGGGAATTCCAAGCACACAAAGCTATTTTAGCAGGTAATTTACATTAGTGTACTTACTTTGTTATCGGTATTACGTTTTATGGCGTTACATAAAAGATAAGCCCTAATTAGTCTATTTGTTACAAAGCAGCTGCTGAGCATATTAATTCTGGATCTGAAACAGGGAAATTGTATGCAGATTTATTAAATAGCAGAAAATTATTAAATTTAAACTAATATTTTCCGCCATGACATTACCGTATCAATACAATAAACCGCAGTGCTGAGTGCTGACTAAGCTTACAATAATAAGTTAGTAATACAATAACAAAAACAACAATAATAATTATTATCATAATGTTATTGTTATTTTACAATACATTGGGTTTTTCCCTTCCATTCCTGTAAACAGGAACTATATCGACAGCCCGTAACAGAGACCTTAGTGCGAGTTTGTCTACGCGTTTGACGCTCTCATTGGCCGGCTCCAATAAACCAACCAATCAGCACCGAATGCGGTCTCGTTTCGATTACTTTAAACGTAAAACAAGCTCGTATTGAAGCCTCAGTAAACTGCTGGATTATACCAACTCTGGCGGATAGACTGACCGACAATTGGAACCTGTTAAGCAGAAAAGATCCAGCCTACATTTTATTACTTTTGTGTAAATGAAGTTTAAGGTTGGACAGATAATAAAAAATCATATCTACTGGACCTTCTCCATGTGAGAAGAGGCTTTGGTCAGCATTGGGCATTTATAGGCTGTTGATGATGTGTCTGTATCATATGATCTGACACAGTATCTATTGAATAGATACTGTATCATATGATTACTTTAAACTTCATTTACTCAAAAGTATCATTGGTCTAATTGATGTTTCAAAAAACTCGTTTTCAAGAATTAATTGAAACAAATGCTTTGACTTTAAGGGTTTTCTTTACATAGGAATGGTTTGCCATGATCTCCACCCTTAGCAGGCCAGTTGGACATCGCAGTTCTTTGCTTCAGTTCAGAGAACACTTTGCTTTGATAAACCTTTATAACGTAATAAGATACACGGGCCTTTGCTGCTGGTCTTTGTTAAGTGTGTAGACCCTTAGTGGGGTCTTAGGACACAGGAACAGTATTATTTACAATAAAAATGTATTCTTCTCTGCTACTTACTACATGGCACGTTTTTAGGAATAAACAGCAAGCAATGCGCTATAATTCCCAATATTCTTTTAATCCAGAACATTTGATTACAATGTGTTATTTGTTACAAATTGAACACACATAAGTAGGTTGTGATAACGTCCGAAACTAGAATACATAATTTCCGTTACTTTTTCCCTGTTGTAACAAAATTGAAACTGTATTGTTTTACTTTTAATGTTTAATTATGACATCAGTACTGCAACGCCTCCTCATATTCATCTCTGTATGTCGAATATTAGAGTGTGTATTTTTATTTTGTCTGAGGTAAATTATGTAATAGTATGTAATGTAGTAAATACAGGCTTTAATATTGTTATAATTCGTTTGACTTTGAGATCTTTACATTTTTACATTGTCTTCTTTATTAAATAGAGGTAAGTTAATAGACCTTTTTGTAATGTCATAAAAAAACTGCACACAGTTTTATTTTTGCTAAGTAGAACGCCCAGTGTCATACAAGGTTATTAATTTTGTGAACTAGACATTGGAACCAGATCGATGCTCGGCAGTCACGCTTGTTATTAAGATTAACCAGAACAACATTACTTACATGTATTTAAATCAACAATTAGGATCTTATTAAGTAATAATTGGTGCCACCCATGGGCATTTGCAACACCAGATGAGGTACACGTCCGTTACTTGCCCTTTGGGACTTGGACTTGAGAATTGGGAGAATTAGGGATGGAGGAGGGACTAGTCCTTCAGAAACCTCACTCCTGAGACCCCTTGCTCAATAATAAAAACAAAATTCTCCAAGTAAGCACAATGTCTAATAAATATCTTTTTGCACTTTCCAGCGAGAAGTCCAGTATTCGCAGCGATGTTTGAACACGAGATGGAAGAACGGAAACGGAATCGAGTTGACATCACAGACGTAGACCATGAGGTGTTACGAGAAATGTTACGCTTTATATACACCGGCCGTGCGCCCAACCTAGACAAGATGGCTGACGATCTCTTAGCCGCCGCTGATAAGGTAAGCTGTTGCTATTGGCTGATTCATTCTTGGGTAACCAATCAACGTGGATGTAATTGAAAACCGTTGCGTTTAACACTTTTGAACCGATATTAGTAACAGTACCAGTAGAACAATTTTGTTGTGGAACAAAACAAATATTAAACGTTGCCACATTAGAAAAACTTAACTCCATTAAACTGTGATTAAACCTATCTACTTAATAATATTACATCACTGAACAAAGTCAATAGAATTAAACGAGATAAATTATACACAGAAAAAAGTTTAAATGACCCTTTAATAGGTACTATCACGCTATAAACATTTATAAAAACATTAATCTGAGATAATAAGATAACTTAGCCACGTGCATAGAAATTATACCACAGATTAAAATCGTGTGACTGGTTAATTGACACGATCGCCAAGTGCAGGAGGAAATACAAGTATTTAATAGGACAGTCTTTACAACGTTAAATTTAAATTATCTGTGGCTTGTATGCAGTGTGTGTTATTACTACTAGTTTTTTCTCAATTCTGTATCAAAATTATACTTAGCCACTAAAATAGTGAGATTTTCTTTGTAGGGTTTTTGTAACTGTCATTACTTTTGATGTTTATTAACAAATGTTTTTCTTTATGTCCAGTACGCACTAGAGCGATTAAAAGTGATGTGTGAAGAAGCGTTATGCCTGAGTCTATCGGTTGAGACGGCCGCAGACACACTAATACTAGCCGACCTTCATTCTGCTGACCAGCTCAAGGCGCAAACCATCGACTTTATTAACACGTTAGTATACACTTTATGACTTTTATGCACCTACTATTTGTTTTGAGTCGAAAAAGGATAAAGTTGACTTCCCACGTAGTCAAGACCTGGCAAAGCATATGGGGTGTACTCAACTAGATTCGAGCCTAAACGGAACCCTTATTTATGTGTGAGCTAGCTAGCTCCTAATTCACCATGATTATAGTGCTCACTGATGGTTAATATTGTAATTTTATGTTACGCAGGAGTCACGCGACAGACGTGATGGACACAGCTGGTTGGAAGAACATGATCTCGTCTCACCCACACCTGATCGCGGAGGCCTTCCGCGCACTGGCCACGCAGCAACAACAGATCCCTCCCATCGGGCCGCCGCGCAAGCGTGTGAAGCAGGCCTAGTGCGGCACCGCGCCCCGGTCCGCGCCCCGGTCCGCGCCCCGGCCCGCGCCCGCGCCCCTGCGGCCGCGCCTCCGCCCCCGCTATACCAAAGACACGCCACCCGGCCCGCGCGCCGCGCCCCCGATGGCCCACGTGTGCGTATCATTACACCGGATCCCACGATCCGGACCTTCGTTTTACTATGATTGATCTCAAGACGATATTCGATCCTAATGTTTTTTTGTCTCTTGCGGTTAATTAGTGTACCGCTTTTAATAATTACTTTTAATGTGTATGTTACGGAGAAATGCTGGACGCTTTTTGCGCGTTGATGTAGTTTTGGATGTAGGCTTCGGGTTAATATTTTATGTATGTCGTTTTTGTGAACATTCTCTTGCAGCTATGTATGTAAATTATTACTATGTATTAAATATGGAACTCGTGTCTAAAACAACTATCCATGTCATATAAATTTATATCGTTATATTATTCTTATGATTGTAACATTCATTGGCTAACAAATTGACATAATCGGTTATTAATTAATAGTAATGTACAGAAAATGTAATAATTGGAATAATCGAATGTAATGATTATTATGCCACAATGCAAATATAATTGAATTGGTAAATCTTGGTGTTTCGTGTTCCCATAAAAATTACAAGAACATTAATGTTAGACAATGTATAATGTAGGCCTTTTGAAAATATTTTGAAGTAGAGTGGTAATTGAATGCAATAAAGTTATGTATGTACCACAGGTTTGTACAAAACTGTCGTATGCAATGAATGAGAGAGATGAGATCGGATCCCGGCTTGACACTGAGACCTGCCGCTGAGACAGTTTGTGCAAAGCTCTGGTACCTCGTAGACGCAGTAGGGGACTCGAGTGATTGTATAAGTCTATTGAAATTGTTGGTATTGTATATAGATGAGCTACGATCCCACCATAAAATATTTCTAAGTACTAACCCTTAAGTGGTATCACTGATGACACCATTAATTTTTTATTATAACTGTAGGATGTTATTCCAATGACATATTGTGATTTTTCTATCATATTTCCATAGGTTTAATAAATAAATACACGAACGCTTTTTGTTTGGTTCCATATGTAGATGATCACTGGAATAATTTAAATTTTAATGTATTATTATTGTTGTTGGTTTCGCTTCATCAATTGTACATTACTTCGTGTCATGTGTGATGTCCAACTCGGCGTCTTGACTCGCCCCTCATTTTGCTCACTTCATTAACTTTTAAAATTAATATGATTCTAAATTACAAATTGATAAATGTTATTTATTAGTATTATTATCATTTTTTTCATTTTCTATGTCAACTTGACGAATTTTGTAATTATTATTATTATTATTTTAACTTGTAAAATGATGGACCTACCCACTAAGTACCTATTGTAATATTTACTCAATAGAAGTATATAATATACCGCGGCCAATAAATAATAATATTTAATACCATTTTATACCCACTTCCCATTTTATTACAGCTGACAGCTGTTCCATGTAATTGAATATTACAAAATGTCAAAAATAACTGTGATTTCGAAATTGTCAGTAAGTTGAGCAAATAAATGAAATGATGATGACTTTAACTTTTTATTTCCATTCTATTACTATAATTGTGGAAACCCAGAAATGGGGATTTTTGCCTAACTAGTAGTTTGCATCATTTGATTATGAAAATGGAAACCAAAAATATGTTAGCTGCCACTTGCCACTGGCTGACACCACCCCAGAAGGTCTACTGAACTCGTTGGAGTCCTTAGAGCAACGAGTATAATAAGTGTAAGGGGATTTGGAGACGACAGTAACCGCCATACTTATTTGGACCAGATACATGAAAGGATTAGGAAGTAGGAGTAGGTACAGCCCTGTAATTTCTGCCCTCTGTAGCTGCCTATGTCCTTAGGACGTAGGGGAGCGGGGTTGGGCTTAGACAATAACTCAAGTTTGTTTTGGTATTAACTGAAGATTAATTTTATTCAGTAACTGAAGAACACGCGTGCACAGCATGCGCGCGGAGGCACGTCGCCGGGGCGAAACTCCGCTGCCGCGCCAGATAAGTGCGTGGCGGGATGAGCGGTGGCGGGATGAGCGGCTCTTTGAGGAGTGGCTTGAGAGACGCTACGGCGTCCTCACCTACCGGCTGACGCAGGTCCTCACCGGACATGGCAGTTTCGGGAGGTACCTGTGTCTGATGGGGCGGGAGGAAACGCCCGGGTGTCATCACTGCGAGGACCGCCCTGAGGACACGGTGGAACACACTGTAGCGGAATGCCCTGCGTGGGCTGAGCACCGCCGTGTCCTCAGGGAAGTGATCGGCGATGGCGACCTCTCGCGTCCGAGCCTAGTGCAGGCCATGATGCGGAGCGAGGGGGATTGGGATGCCGTCTCCTTCTTTTGCGAAGCAGTCATGCTAGCTAAGGAGGAGGCGGGACGCGTGAGGCAGCGAAGCGCTGCCTCCTCGCAACCCAGCCATCGCGAAGGACACACCAGGCGTCGGGGATCGCGGGACGGTCTCCGGCCACCGTAAGTGCGGGCCTGCGAGCATGGGTGGCTCCCCGTCCGACCAGAAACAGACCCGAGCGTACGGCGCGTCGCGTTCCGCGCGCGCCTCAAAGAGCCATCAGACCACCACAGATGGGGCCCAATAGGGCCGATGCCGATTCGGAGTCGCGGAGAACCTAACGGTAACCGGGGCTCCGGCTCGACGTGCAGGAGAAGGAACGGGGTGGTTTTTAGTCAGTAAGAGTCTGATACTCCCTCCCGCCTCACCTCACCTCACCTCACCTTTTTTAAAAAAAAAAACTGGAGAACACAATTCCAAGTCGCTTGTTGGTTGGTCGTTTGAAATCTATTTAGCTGAAATTGATTCAACAATTGATAGACTAAGAAATGTGTCTACTATCGATTCTTACAACGTTTCGTGTCACTTTCATAGCTCGCTGCTTGCTGTCAATGTCAAATCATCGAATTGTCATTGTCAGTCAGCCTCCAATGTTATTTTTATTTACGTTTACGTAATTTTGATGAGTGTTTTAATATTTATTCGTATATAGAAAATAGCTAAAAAGATGTATACTACCTGCGGCACCAGCAAACTACTTGTAAACGTGAAAACTATAGCTATGCGGACAGCACAGTTCTCTTCAAGACCTGCAGCTTCAGAAGTCCTAACTGCTTATTTAATTCAATGTAATGAACCGCCTTGGACCTCCTATTTTGTTAAGGTAATATCAACCAGTCAGTATACAGAATTTATGATCATGTTTATTATTTATTTTATTTAAGTTTTATACAATTGCATAAGGAGGACTTAATGCTAACAGCATTCTCTGCCAGTCATCCTTTGGGTAGTGCAGGAAATGTATGTGGTAGGTGGTAAGCTGCAAAACAGTCATGAGAAATAGTGGTATTTATCCAAATTAATAAAAGGGTATCAAAAGCATACATAAAATACGTAAATATAATCGTATAGATATATATAATTATATATAATATAAATATCATTATACATATAAATATATTTGTGACTCGTATATGAATTTGTCCTATGTTACAACAAGATGAAAAATTATGAAAGATGTTATGAAACTGCCAGCTTTCCGCTAATGTACTCACGCGCCCTCCACTTGAAACTCAGACGACTGGTTGCGGTTCTGACATTCGTTGGAAGCGTGTTCCAGAGAGTCATTTCTCTCTCTTGAATGAAGAAAGAAGAATGAGTAAAGTTACTGCGATGGACAGGACAGTGCAACAGCCGATTATGCGAGGAGCGTAGATTTTTAGTATGGTTGTCACATACATACTGGAAATGGGAAGTTAAATAGTTAGGAGAATTGGGAGAGTCAAGCAGAGAAAATAAAGTTGTGAGTGCCCTTAGCTCTCTGCGCTGACGAATAGGCAACCATTTCAACAATGATCGCTGTGCAGACACATGGTCGTATTTACGCAAGTTAGAAACAAATCGAATGCAGTTATTTAGAAGACGGTCAAGTTTGTTGAGGAGATCTGCATTCAGGTCATAGTAACACACATCACCATAATCGATGATGGGGAAAATTAAGGTCTGCACAAGCATCGCCTTAGTGCTGGGAGGCAGTACATTTCTGAGATGGTACAGAGACCGCAGCGATCCGGTAACTTTTTGACTCACACTGGCAGTTTGACTTCGCCAACTGAGGGTACTGTCAATATGTATACCCAGGTCCTTGACGCTCTCACTATATTGGACAGGCGTCCCGTTGTACAGTACGGGCGGTAGTATAGTGAAGTTGATTTTGGCCATACTTTTACTACTACCAATAATAATCGCTTGACATTTGTCATCATGTCTTAGACACATCAAAAATTTCGTTAGACCTCGTATCCTTAGGGCCTCGATATTAAGTCAGTTCTTTTCCTATAGGTACATGAGTTATATTGTGTGGACAAATGAACAACAATAGGTACACTTAATGTCTACAAAAAATATTGAGAATAAAATCTGTCTTATAGGTACAATACACTTTTACTTGCATCTGAAGGAGTTAGCTGATATAGATATATTTCATTTTCATTAAAATTAAACATGTAGCATAACTATACTCCCGGGTAATTTCTTTCAGTACAGTAGTGTGAAGAATGATCAATTTGGAATGTCAAACTTTAATTGGAAAGCTGGGAGTTCAAACTATCAAATATTAAGGACTGGCTGTTTCCCTTACATCAAATATCACTGCTCTAAGAAAAAAGCAGAAGATTTAGAAGTATCAGACAAATTCATGAGAGCTATCAAAGTTATTAATTTTGGTAAGTATTGTCCCATAATGCTTTCAAATCATACTAATAGATATTTTAAATGCGGAAGTTTTTGTGTTTGTATGTTACTTAATCATGTCAAAGTGCATGCTGGAGCTAGTTTAGTATATATAGTTTTTGTGTCATCGTCACAAACATCAGCTGGAAGAGGTCCATTGCTGAACAAATAGCTACCTCTTACTTAACTCTTCATTTAAACTTGTTCTTTTGGCTGTATGATTTCATTACAGGGTAACATTTGCCTGTTTCGAAGTAACGATTGAATTTTTCCTAGATTCTTAAAAAAATCTGCATCTAGGTACTAAAATTACTACCAAATCTTTAAAGTGTTTAGCAAGCCTAACTAAGAAATTATGGACTGGATGTACACCTATCTTTTCTTTTTTTGTTGTTTCGGCCCAAAATTTATGTATTTTCTGCGTGCTTCCCCTCTGTGGAAGCATCCGCATATTCTGGACCAAATTGATCAAATTATCCGTGACACCTTAACTTCACTTTTGAATGCTTCTATGGACGATCGTGTTTGGCTTCAAGCCACACTACCAATTCGTTTTGGTGGTCTAGGCGTCCGCAAAATTTCCAGTGTTAGTTTACCGGCGTTCATCTCTTCTGTCCACAGCACTAGTACTTTAACAAAAAATATTTTAGCCGGTGTTGACGTTGAACCCGACGTGCCGTGTTTGACCGACGCGATGAATGCCTGGACAGAAACTTGTCCCAATACAGCCTTGCCTGACAACCCTTCCTCCCAGAGACAATGGGACGAGCCGCTTTGCAGGTTGGTGCATAATAATCTAATTAATACCAGCACGAATCCTGCGGAGTTAGCTCGCCTATTGGCTGTGGGTGAGTGGGAATCAGGTCTCTGGCTTCAGGCACTTCCGTCATTCAATATTGGCACGATGTTGAATGACTCAACTTTTCGGCTTGCTGCTTGCTTGCGTGTAGGTGCACCCTGTGTTTCTCCGCATCGCTGTCAATGCGGTGAGATGGTCGACCACCTCGGCCACCACGGCCTATCGTGTAGCAGAAGCGCGGGCCGGATAGCCCGACACGCCAGCATTAACGACATCATCCGTCGAGCTCTTGTCATCGCCGGTGTGCCAGCTGTTCTGGAACCAAAGGGTTTGGCACGCGACGATGGTAAGAGACCCGACGGTATGTCCATTATGCCCTGGAAGCTGGGAAAGTCTTTGGTGTGGGACGCAACCTGCGTCGACACCCTTGCACCTTCTCATCTTCCAGTAACGGCGAGTTGTGCTGGTTCGGCTGCTGCCTCTGCAGAAAACCTCAAGCGGCGCAAGTATAACAACCTTGCTGGTAGTTATATCTTTGAGCCGTTTGGGGTTGAGACGTTAGGTCCGTGGGGTCCGAGTGCGCTTAAATTGTTCAAAAACATTTCGAAACGCCTGGTCGACACATCTAGTGACCAGAGGGCTGGTCTTTTTCTCGGTCAGAGGTTAAGCATTGCCATACAACGTGGCAATGCTGCCAGCCTTCTGGGTACTTTCCCCACTGACGTCGATGCGGACGAGTTTTTCGATGCTTTATAGTTTATTTTTCCTATAATTAATTTTAATCTTAAGTTGTATATATTTAATTTAGTAATATTTAGTTTTAATTTTATTTAAGTAATAGTTGTTATTTAAGTTTCCTATCTTTATAAATCAGTATAAATATAAAAAATATAAAATTAATAAAAATTATAATATTAACTGTCATATAAAGCTTGAGAGTATGTTTGCTTGAACAACCTAATCTCAAGAAGCACTGGTTCAATTTAAAAGTTCTTCTTGTGTTGTATAGTCCATTTATCGATGAAGGCTATAGGCTAAAGCAGAGTGGGTGAAACCGCTGGAGTCGCTAGTCAATAATAAAACCTTTATACTTACAGGAATACCCTGTCTGCTCTATGGCCTGGCAGCAACTCAACTAATTAGACATAAGGAAATAGTGCATACTTCTAAGGGACCTGTCACAATATACTTTCTAATACCAGAAGATAAAGGATCAAGCTACTGACTTGTATTACCTTATAATTTATTAAATCTACTATATTATTTTTGACTTAAATGTGAAATGCTTGTTAAGTTTTATTTTGGAGTAGAAAACAAGCCAATTTGTGAAAAACCCAAATGATTTTCATTTCAACTCCGTAATAGACATTTTCAAAAGTTTGTGTTACATAATGTTTACATAAAACTATTTTCATAGAAACTGAACTGAATAAATAAAGTAGGAGGAATATAATATGGGCAATTGTTTACAAATCGCGTTAAAGCGAATTATTGCTTTTATTTTTAAAACAGGAAGGTTTCTTGCTTACAAACATAAAAAAAATTAAATTGCGCTAAAAGTCTCATGTGATCGGGGTTTGTGCCTATTGCCGTATATTGGGCAACAACTCTAGATTCCGTGCTACTTATGCGAATATGTCGAAAATCCTAAAACTATTCACTATATCTTTTAGTGTATTGCATCTGCGTTTGGAAATTTAAAGTCTAGCAAAGTTCAATATTTCAACTCAATTGGGTCGCTAATTAGCTAGTCTCTGAACGGGTTCCCTTCCAGCTGGGAGCCCGTGGCATTTGGCGACTTGCCACCCTGTAGTTACGCCACGGCCTCTAATTAAAAACTAACCATCGAATCTGACATCCCTTAGTACGCAGAATTGTCACACAGTAGTTAGGTATCTAAGGAAATACTTCACACAAAATCGCGCAGACGAATGGAATAATTTTTGGTATGTGAATTTGCTTTTTTGGTCGTAGGTACAAAGTTTATTATGGCAATTATCATGCAGTATCATCATGTAGGTACATAAATATGCAGTTGAAAGTGTAAGTAAATGGTCCGATAAATTTATCTGTGTGGTCGGTGTAAAAGACAAGATAAACCAGAATAAAATTGTAAAGTCATGTTTAATGTTACAGACATCAACAGCCTTAGATAATAATAATCACGAGGTTTAAAAGTGACTGTCTGTCTTTATTTTACAATGTTGTCAAATTTACCTAATACTTTTACTTTACATATGCTAATCTCTTAAAACATGGGACTTGATGGAACTCTGAAATTAACAGCGCAAAAGAAACCAGGTGCTACATTTAAAGGGTGCAACGTGCACCTCTATTCTATGAACCCACTATCTACTTAAAAAATAAAAAGCGTTATGTTTTCTTATTTTTTTAATATTAATAAATTAAACATCAATCAATTTAGTATTGGTGCGTAGACAACAATTTTTTATAGTAGGTACCTAGTTTAACACATTATATTTTTTAATTTTTTGATAAATTAATTTCTGATGCTAGGTATAGTAATGTAGGTTCTCTGCGTTATTTACTTGCTGTACTGACGCAGCATATTGAAGTAAGAATATGAAGAGCTCATGCACTGAAAATACAAACAAAATAGTCGATAAGTACATGTACCTAAGTATTATAAAATAGTGGTGATTTTAATAGGTCTTCTATCTAATTTTTCACCTCTTCGATTGCAACTACGGTATATTATATCGGGTCGTGTTGCAAGTTGCATTTTGTCACCGAATCCAAGAAGTAGGTAGGTGTAAAATACACAGATGAATGTGAATCGAATTTTATTCGAAAGTGAACGTTTTCGATTTTTGAAATCAATCGTTTTTCGAAGGCGAGGTAAACTTTTGACAATCCGAAAATAAAAGGTGAACTTGCAAGATCTAAATACGATAACGCGATAAAAAAGTTAAAAGTAAAACTGAATGTGAGAGTAAAAACAAGAGGGTTTTTGGTTAGCTACCTATTTTCACAACATAGAACATAATTATGTAAGTAGTACCTACTTATTATATGTAAATATGTAGTTGTGAATACCTACATGCAAAATATGTGTAATTTTTTCTTGTTATTGTATTTTATTTAGTGAATACTAATCTTTTTATGGGAAATTAATTCTTAAAACATTACATAAAACAAACTTTATCCTTAATTTTGAATGTGGCTCTCGACGACCGAGCCTGGACACAAGCTACTCTGCCTGTCCGCATGGGTGGGCTTGGCGTCCGTAAAATTTCCAGTGTAAGCCTACCAGCTTTCATATCTTCCGCCCATGGTACTGAAGCATTAACCAGGAAAATTCTTTCTCAATCACTGGTTAATTTTGATGTACCATTTTTAGTGGAAGCTGTGAAAGCTTGGAAAATCGCTTGCCCAAATATTGACCCCCCCGTCAAATCACTCTCCCAGAGACAATGGGACGAGCCGCTCTGCAGGAAAGTGAGCGAAAATCTATTGAACTCCGCTTGTTCAACTGCAGAGCGAGCTCGCCTTTTGGCTGTGGGTGAGTGGGAGTCAGGGTTATGGCTTCTTGCTTTGCCTTCGTCCAACTTAGGTACTTTGTTGGACGACACCACATTCCGCGCTGCAATTTGTTTAAGGCTTGGGGCTTCATTTTGTTCACCTCATCGTTGTCGTTGTGGTGAAGATGTCAACAGCCTTGGACACCACGGCTTGTCGTGCAGCCGTAGTGCGGGTCGTTTTGATCGACAAGCGAGTATTAATGACATAATTCGTCGAGCTCTTGTCTCCGTTGGCGTGCCAGCTACTTTAGAACCTAATGGCTTGGTACGCAACGATGGCAAGAGACCCGACGGTATGTCATTATTCCCTTGGAAGATGGGTAGGCCTTTAGTATGGGACGCCACTTGCGTTGATACTCTGGCGCCATCCCATCTTCCAAACTCAGCGTGTCGAGCTGTGCTGCCGCTGCTGCTGCCGAGAACCTCAAACGGCGAAAGTATGATAGCCTGATTGGCAATTATGCTTTCGAACCGTTTGGGGTTGAAACTTTAGGGCCGTGGGGCCCAAGTGCACATCTTCTTTACAAAGATATTGTAAAGAGGATGGTTGACACTTCAGGTGATCGAAGGGCTGGCTTCTACCTTGGACAAAGGTTAAGCATTGCCATTCAACGTGGTAATGCTGCCAGTCTTTTGGGCACCCTACCTCACGATAATGATGAGGAAAATTTTTTTTTGATGCCTTATTATAGCTTATTTATTTATTATTACCTTTTTTTAAGGTGTAAATATTGTAGTTTATAGTTATTTATATTTTAAGTTGTATATATTTTCATTTAGTTATAGTTAATTTTAATTGTATATATAAAACATTTCATAACTTACATAAATACCTATGTACATTTTATGCAGTTTGTATTATATAGGTACTAATTCAACTTGGTAATTGAATGAATAGGCACACACTAACACCAATTTTAGACGCAAAGAAACAATATTATTGCTTTGAGTAAATAAAAACAAACAACAATCAAGTTAATAACATTATTTATTTTAATATAACTAACAATTATTAAAAGTGAAGTTTAAAAAAAGGCATTTTACAACTAAGTTGAACAAAACTTATCAACAACCCTATCTAATATATCTAATGCTCTTGAAGCTAGTCTATGCCATTCCCTTTGATTTTCAATTTCCATTTCTCTAATCCTAATTTCCTCTAGTCTCACATCAGTATCTTCTTCTTGAGGACTTTCTTCAATATTTTTTTGAATTTTTAATTCTTTTGGAGTTTCATTTATAATTATAAACGGTCTTGTTGTAGGTTCTGTCGGCACTTGCTGAACTTGCGACACTGGCCTAATTATTTTTCGATGTGCGATGATCCAACTATTTGCACCAATTAGTTTTAGTACCCTTTTCTCTAAATTTGTCAATTTCGCATAGACTACTGGACCAGCACTAGTCCCAGTAGCTGCTCTATGTAGGCGAGCAGCCTTCTTTTTAGTATTGTTTTTGAAGTCACTCCATACCTTAAACAATTAAAATCAGCGTTTAATAAAATTAGCTAGTATGTAAGTATGACATAG